>JAEIFU010001062.1:0-83564 GCA_018904235.1 Lordiphosa stackelbergi
TATTTCAAAATGTCAAAAATGGGCATCTTACGAGCTCTGTCGAGGAGCTTCTTGTCTGCGAGCTTGTGGTGAACTACACACCTGATCATATTAATAGGTACACACATCAATTCTGACTTTTAAGGTAACAGAAAACAGTTTTATTCATTGTTTCAAAGTTAAAATTTGTTCTCATTGCTTCTTAAACTTTTGTTTTTAATAAAATAAACTTAATTGTAACGTAGGATAATAATATAACATAAAAGAGAACATTTTGTGTTTCAGATACGTTTTCTGTGTGATCATAATAATAGGTACACTTCATGTAGTTGGTAAGAAAAAAAATTTGTATTTCCATTTTGTGTTTTTTTTAGGTAAATTAGTATTTCCTAACTTTAGTGTATCCATATTTATTTTGGCCACTACTGCTATTCTTTTTTGCATACTTTTAATAAGAGCCTGGCAGGTCTCTAATGTTGTCTCATACCACAGTTTTTGGATACCTTCCTATAATTTTTGTTTATTTGAAAATGAATGCTTTGCCAATTTCTTTTTTAAGTCTCCCCACAAGTTTTTAATGGAGTTAAGCTCCAGGGGATTGGCTTGGTCACTTCAGAACGTCATCTTTTTGGTCTTTGAAAAATTTAGATAACAGCCTTGATGTGTGTTTAGGATCATTATCTTGCTGAAAAACCCTACGTAAAGGCATATTTTACTCAGCAAACGGTCCCAACAGTTTCCAATATGGATTTGTACTCTTCAGCATTCATTTTGTTCGTAGTCTGATAAATTGGACCTACGCCGTACCAGTAGAAGCAACCCCATACCATTATATGGCCACCTACATGTTTGACTGTTTTTTTTTTTGGAAACCGTGGATGGAATTCCTTTCCATTAGGGCGTCGAACATTCCTTTCACAGTCATTCCCAAACAAATTAATCTTGGTTTCATCGCTCCATAATATGTTTCCCCATTTTTTCTTCCCGGTGCATCCTACCCAGTCTTTGTGGTCCCTACAAAAGTTTGCCACATGGTGATATTTTTTTGTGCATAAGTGGGACTTTTCTGGCACTTTCTTCCTGGTAGGTTGACATTGGGTTGTCGAAAATATTATCGATATATCGAAATATCGATATTTTTGTCCAAAATGAAGAATATCAATATCGAATATTTTTCGGAGGCGATATATCGGATATCGAATATTTTTTGGTGATATTTTTCGGGGATATTTTTGTTTGCAATTTCAACAAATATAAAGGTGCACTTAAAAGCAAAGCATGGAGATGCTTGGCAGAAATGCAACTTCTCAACGGCAAATGTAAGTATATGTATATCATTTGAATTCTGGGAATTGGTGTTCTTCGTGTGTGGAATTGGCGGCTATTTATGCATTTTTATACTCTGTACCGAAGGTACATAGAGTATATTAAGTTTGTGCAAAAGTATGTAACATGGAAAAGGAATCATTTCCGACCCTATAAAGTATATATATTCTTGATCAGCATCAACAGCCGAGTCGATATAGCCTTGTCCGTCCGTCTGTCCGTCCGTATGAACAAACAAATCTCAGAAATGGTAAGAGATAGAGGTTTGACATGTATGGGACAAATGCTTCTTATACTTGCAGGCAGATCAAGTTTATTTTCAATTTGCCACGCCCCTCCCGCCCCCGCAATTTGGAAAAACGTCATATCTCCCACAGTTTTGTAGATAGATAATTCGTACCTTCTAGAGATAGTTAGTCATTAAGCTAAATGTATCGATTTGCCGAAAAAAATGATAAAGATCGGATGAGCGGTTCTCGAGTTACGACAAAAAGTATATTACTCCCGCCACCCACCACCCACCCTTTCACAACCAACGCCGCACAATCTTAGAGAGAGAATGAGAGAGAGAGAGGTACAGAGTATATTATAGTCGGGCTTGACCGACTTTCTCACTTGTTTATATTGCGGCTGCACATTAAATGTACTGGTATTGAACATAAACACATTTGTGCATGCTTGTATATACATATGTTTGTAAGTCTATAACAAAGGGCATAAACAGGCTCGGACTTGTTCAATCTCCTGAAGCTCTAATGTAAATCTATAGTTTTACTTAAAATCTTCGATTTTTTTAGACGAAAATTCCACCAATCCAGACATTAGTAGTGGATGCGATAAAGAATATGGAAGCCTTCAAAGGTAAGTATGGAACTAAATAATTGAATTTTTTTAACAAATAATGTACGTGTGTCTGTTTGTAGATAATGGTCGTAAATCGAATGAAATATCGGAAGCTGTGTTACGTATGACATGCAAGGACAATCTTCCTGTCCGCTGTAGAGAAATGAAAGGGTTTCTGTACCTTATAAGCAAATCTATATTTTTTGCGCAGTCAGATTGTACTTCTTATTACACGTCAAACGACTCCCTCAATTACCTCAATAGACCTGTTAATTGTTAAGATACGGGCTTTCATTGAAAAAATCGATAATATCGATGTTTTTGACACCAAAATATTTATATCGAAATGATACTTTTCCAATATCGCCAAAAATATCAATATAAATATTTTCAAATATTCGACAACCCTAGTTGGCATCTTGTAGTCGTCTTCGTCGTCTTACCTAAAAAAGAGAAGAGGGCTGTAACCCGGACGGGAGTTTCTCTTGGTGGTAAAGTGCCCGACGGGGTTTGAAAAATTCCTCGGAAAACTCGGTAAGTTTGTATGGGAAAAAATGTTATTTTTTCATCCGATTGACTTGAAACTTGGTTTTGTAAGCATAGTACGCGAAAAAATTTCGACACGTGTTGTCCCGATTTTCGAAAATCCGCCCACGAGGAAAATGGCCGGAAAATTGTACATGGAAAAAATTATTTTTCATCCGATTGGATTGAAACTCGGTTTGTAAGGATGTACCCGAATTCATTTGTGATTTCATTTTCCGATGTTGGGAATACCAATTTTGCTAGTTTGCCTTTTAATTATTATTACTAATATTATTATATTATTTAAACACACTTTCGGTTATGTTTTTAGATTCTCGACAACTTAGGGGCCTTGACTTAGGGGCAACGACAGAGTTTAAGAGGGCATATATAGAAAAATCCATTTTTCCGGCCGATCATTTCTATGGAAGCTTTTATGACGAGCGCTCTAAGTTATAAGTTCGCGTAGAATCAGACTGACGGACAGGCTTAATTGACTCAGCTCGTCATGCTGGTCAAGAATATACATATATACTTTATGTGGTCGGAGATGATGCCTTCTAAGCGTCTTTGACAGACAGACCGCTGGTCATGTGGATAGAAGGACATGACTATTTCGACTCGGCCCTTAGTGCTGATCAAGAATATATATTCTTTCTGGCGTTTGCCTTTGGCACCGAAGACTCTTGAAGACCCTTACAGCCCACAGTTAACATTCAGAGTTGGCTTAAGTTGGAGAACACATCTGCAGACTCTACAAAATGCACCAGTCAGAGTTAGATACTCTTGTACATGAAATTAAAATTTAAAATTATTTTGATGAAACAATAAGCGAGTTAGGGTCGCATATCACAGTCAAAAATTGATCCATGCTAGCGATTCACCTTTCTCATATTTATTGGCCCAAAAATGGTGAAACATGAAAATTTATATTTATATAAGAATTTAAAAAATTTGTTTTTTTCACTCAAGAAAGCAAAGCGTACTTGTGGGGGCACCGGTGTTAAGTTTTTCAAAAATATGTTGGCATACTAAAAAAATACTAGATTGTCGAGGTGTACCTAGAAATGCAGCGCATAACTTCGTCAAACGGGTCTAAATTCATTGGACTTAATAATGATAGTAGAAATGATAAAAAATTGGATAATGGATATTAGAGTAGTAGTTTGGATAAACCAGTGATGGTCAAAGTACAAATTTCTCAAAAATAGGAAAATGCCAGATCTGTAAGCCGCATTGCTTAAAATGTTTTAAATTCTTTTTTTAATTACTTAATTTTTTAAGATTATAAAAAATCGGATGGTTCAACCCCGAGTTATATCTATTTAAGTGAGGACAAAAGCAAAAAGCGGTTTTTGGACCATAACTTCAGGAAATGCTATACTCGACCTGCTCTACAGCGTGTGCTAGGTCATTTCGAAAGTATATTTTCGCTGTAACACTGTGTTATTAATATTATACGCTTTTATACAGATTTGGAAGTTTTGGTCAAAATCGGATGACTATATCTTATAGCTGTCATAGGAACTAGCGGTACGAAAAGTGATGTATTAAAACATTTGCAAGGGTTTTAAAATTTCCCCAAGAAGAATTATTTCTTGGCCTTCTCGTTTTTCATCCGATTGGATTGAAACTCGGTATGTAAGGATAAAATTCGAATTCATTTGTGATTTCATTTTCCGATGTTGGGAATACCGATTTTGCTTAGTTTGCTTTTAATTTTTAATACTAATAATATTATTATACACTTTCGGTTACTTTGAGGTTTTGTTTTTTTTGGATTCTCGACAACCTAGAGCAATTTAAAGCCAAGATTCAGCAACTGCCTTCTTGACGTTGGACTACAGACTTTTCAGGATTCAGGTCAGGCGCCTAAGCAGGCCACTCCAAAACGTTCACAGAGTTTGGCCTGAACCATTCCTTTGCTTTCTTCCTGATGTGTTCGGTGTTGGCTGTTGAAAGGACCCATATGAGCGGCATTTTGTACTCTGCAAAGAGTAGCATTACTGTCTCCATGATATTAATGGTTTTTGTGGTGTACTGCGGCTTAAATTCTGTGTTCCTTGGACGTCTTACGCATGCTCAAGATCGTTTCCAATTTTCTTTTCTGGTTCCATGAAATTAAAACAAGATAAATCTGTTTTTTTTGGTAAAAAACACAACCACTTTGGACTCATCTGACCATAGAATATTCCTCCATTGTTGGGATGTCCAATTTGCATGATCACTGCAAACTTTATGCGCTTAGTAATGTGTGTCGCGTTTAAAAGTGGTACCTTTCTTGGGCTGCAGGCTTTAAGGTTATGTTTCCTAAGATATGTGCGAACTGTTTGGTCCGTCGCATTTATTTTAAGCTCTTTAAGCTGGGCTTGAAGGGATCATTTTTGCTCTGACGAATCAGTTTTTTGACATAAAGAGGGCTCATAGATCGTGTTTGTACGCGCGTTTCAATATTTTCTTCATAGTTTATGGCGTTTTTAATCATTTTATTGGAGCATCCTACCAATTGACCAACTTCTCTTAAAGTTTTTCCGTCCAATATCAATTTTTTGATAAGATCGCTCTTCTCCGCAGTGCAGTGCTTTCCACGTCCCATTGAATTGATTATTAATAACTTTTATGATAGAAACAATGAAATCTTAGTCAAAACTAAGAAACACGTGCTTTCTACAAAGTCAATTCCTCGAAATATAGGACATTTATTAATAAAAATGCAAATGGTGCTATTTTTCCGTTTTTTTTGGGTCTGATTTCTTAAAATCCGATCGTTCCTATGGCAGCTATATGCTATAGTCATCCCGATCCGACCGTTTCCGACAAAGAGCTTCCTTCTATGCGTTCAAACACCCGGACAATTTTTAATATACCCTCTCAAGGGTATAAAAATGGAATTGGAAAAACTCTGCGTTTTCAAATAAGATTTTTTTAAAAAAGGTCCAAAAACCTCCTCGACATGGAGAATCCCCCCTTAACAAACAATGTACATTGCACATAGATGTACTACATAGATTGGCACACGGGATCTTGTACCTAGCGTTAATGGGTTTAACCAGTTTTTTTCATTTGTTTTGAAAGAAAGTGTATTATTTCGACTAAATTTTAAGGTTGGTTTTAGGGTCGCGCTCCAATTTTCGCAATCGCAAAAATTATGCGATTTCTAAATCGAAAAAGTTTAAGAAAGTCAAAATAGGAGCATGGCTAAAAGCCGTTTTTTTTACGATATACTTAATGTGTCAGTGCGAGCGCCATTAAAGTTTCTGTTTGATGTGTGGTTAGAAAATTTCAACTCATACGATTGTGACGCTATGTTACACACAATTTATTAATTCGCCGACCCCTTAAATTAAAAATTTTTTGTTTCTTGTCCAGTATCAATACCCCTGAAGACGGACCCCCCCGATGTGGGTTCGAAATATATTGGGAAACAAAAAAGAATCCACCGTTTTTCATTGCTTGGATGGGACAGATGACCTCGAGCCGGCATACCCAAACATTTGGATTAACACAGATCAGGTCGCTAAAAACCAGACATAATTATTTTTGTTTTCATGAAAACCCCCTCTCTCAATTTTATCTGCCTCACCTCAAAAATACAAAGACATCATAAATTTTGTCCTGCAAGATTGTTGTAGACGACACGCCACTACAAATCTACAAATCATTACATTGATATTTAATTCCTAGAAAATATTTAAATCTCTCCATTAGTTCTTTATTTTACTTGGACTGTCTGATCCCCAGGCATTAACGGAAATGTCTAATGCAGCAGATGTACGGGATCAAATGTTTAAAATGGTTAAAAAGTCATTCCTAAAGAGCACAACTATCCGGCATCGCTAAGGATCAATTTTTGCCTATGAGGGTTGTCTTTCTTATAAAGGTTCAAACGGCGAATCTAGATTAAACCGAAATTCTAAGTTAGAATTTCTAACACAACTTATCAAAAGTAAATCAATAAAAATTCCCAAATTGTTTGAAGGTAAACGCTTTACCACTTAAAACTCGTCAGTGAGGATTTTCGGTATTGGGATTTTTGGTTCATGGTTTATTTGAAACAGCTGTAAGGACGACCAGCATGCATTGGGGTATTCTGTGTGTCCTCGAATCTGCAAAACCTTGCTTGTTTTTATTGTCACAACATTTTTGAGCTTGGCATCCGATATTTTGTTTTTAATTTGCGAACTTCAAAAATATTGTTGGAGCTAGTTTTTGAGGGGATTGAAAATAGGTTCAAATGCATGCAAATAAATCAACGATAAAAGAGGGTTCTTTTCATTATTATTTGAAAAATAAAACTCGCTGTTGTTGGTCATCAAAAGTTAAAAAATAAAAACGGGAAACTTTTATTCTCTAAATTTGCGTAGTCTTCTTTTGAATCCCTTTGGTTATAATTCTTAAGCTTCTGCTTATCAACATTTTTTTATATTTTCAACTCTTTTAAAAACTCAGCCACTTCCAGTGCATCATCTGTGCCCAACTTTTTGTCTCGAACAGCACTATTTAGGCCACGTCCCGCCGTGCCCATTTGTTTTTTCCATTGTTCAATTGTTTTGTACTTTTCATCATTGGCACAGTAGACAATCTCATTGATATCCTCATCCAGTTTATAGCTACAAACCGAAGGGAACACTTTTTGCAAATTAATTAGAGCCTCCGTTCTCAGTGTTTCGTCACGACAAACGAGATTTAGCATGAATAGACCCTTGGGACCTATGATTTCTTTGATGTGCAGCAAAATATCATGAGCTAGAAAACTTGGCGGAGGACAACTCATGCCTAGCGTTAAATCTTTGCTGTCGACATCAAAAAGCACGGCATCAAAGTGGATGTCTGGAACAGAAAAACAACAGGTTTTATAAAGAAAGAGAGAGAAAGATTTTGACTAACTTTCATTCCGACAACGTTCCACAAATGCCAGACCATCGTCGATTACCACATGAAAACGTTTGTCCTGCTTCAGTTCAAAATATTGCTCAGCCACCTCCAGCATAATGGGATCTATTTCCACAGCCGTTATGCGAGTTTGCCTAATGGAAAAAGGAAAGTATGTAAAATTGCCTGTGAATTCAATGGGAATAACTTACGGCAAAGCAGCATGCAGAAAACTGCATAGGCCACCACCTCCCAGACCTATGACCAACACATCCTTTTCCACATTCTTCTGGGTATTCTGCAGGGTAGTGGCCAATTGTACGCCCACGGACATGTACAAATGATGCTGACAAGCCAGATAACCAAAATCAATCTTCTTGCGCTCCTTTTTGCCTTTGATTTTGACTGAAATTGCAAGAGAAAATGAAATGGGATGACATTTTCAGTCCCAGAAACTACCACTTACTTGTCTTGACCAAGGCCTCGGATTGCACCACAAATTGATTGTTTAAAAATATGAGACGGCGCAATGTCTTGCCATTGGCCTCCACTTCCTCAATGCGAAAGTCACCCGAAATTTTGGAGAAACCACAAATTAAAGTCTCTCTCTTGCCCACATCCGCGCCCAGCGAGAGATAAGGTATCTGTTCATTAAGGCCCGCTGGAGCTAAATTCTTGATGCTCTCTCCCAGCTCCAGTTTCACCTCATCCAAGGTGCTATATACCTGATCTCGATGCAGTGTGACCACTGCCAGGCGTTGAAATTTGGCCGAAGATTGCAATTTCTTTCTTCCAGCGGGTGTGGCGAAAAGCCACTCGATCTCTCTTCCCTGCGGCACTATAAAGGCAGCATATTTGCCCAGACCTCTTGAGGGAGGCTGATCCAGTATGTGTAGCGTATAGCGAGGTGTTTCCTCACTGGGACGATGCAAATCCATGGTCACTTCATTGTGCCCTGCTATGTTGGAACGTGCCAAACCATTACAGACCAGAGCCGCCTTTTGTACCGAAGACACAGCATTGCCTAACTCGGAGGAAGTGGTAAATCGTTGCATTTTCTCATTGCCCAGACCAAATTCTAGTATAGGCATGGGGGGCAGGCTCTTAAATTTGGTGGCAACTACCACAAAAACAGGTAAAGTTAAGGCATCTTCGGTGTTCTTCTCTTTGTTAGCCTGCTCTACGCCCAGACAGTGGACAATCCGTAGCATGCAATTGTGACTGGGTAGGAAGTGTAGTAAATGCTGGAGAATGTGCTCCTGAAGCAGGGATACGCAAACATAACGACCGCCATTGCTGCAGGGAAAGCATAGATTAAAAACAATAATTGGCAAATCACACTCTCCTACCGCAAGGTTCTTAGTATCTCCTTGAAATATCTCTCCACTAAAGCCTTAGTCTCATCAGTATCATCTACAAAGAGTGCATCCAAGGTGCCTTTATCCAAAGCCACTGAAAAACTCTCATCCGAGAAACTCATCGCTGTGGCATCCATTTGTAGAAATTTCATATCCGGACGCGTGCGTGCATTTAATTCCAACATCTTTTTAACAGCCACCGGAGAGATGTCTATGTTGGTGATGTCCCTTTAATGAGCCGAAATAATATTTGTATTTTTAAGTTAATTTTTGGTAGCCACCATTTGCTCACCGAAAGCCCGTGTCATACATATCCATGCTGAGTTTGGAGTTACCACAGCCCAGCATGAGAATCTTATCGGCCGGCTTAATGTATTTGTGTATCTGATCGCATAACTCCAAATATTCTCCATACCTAAACAAAACGTTTACAAAAAAAGTTGTTAACATAAACAAAAACACGTTTTCGTTTAAACGTTTTTATTCAGCTACCATTCAAACGCCTTTTCGCCTCGCTTCTTGAAGAACTCATTCCAGTAATCGGTTTGGGCAAACTCTTCACGTGTTTTGGGCAATAAATTCATTGTCGATTAAACAATTAAAACAAATAATAACAAAAATAAAGCGGCAATATGTGAGCTATTCATTTGCCATAACCCAGCGAGCATACACACACTTCACTTCTTAACACAGAGATTTTATGTTAACATTTCTGTATGGTCACACTCGGTTATGCCTATATGACACTTGACGATTGTGAGAGAAGAGTGAAAGAAAAGAAAAACTGTAAGCAAAGCAAGCGATAGGTGTATGTAAGATATTGGCCGAGGGTAGTGTCATTATTAGACATCGGATTTTTAGGTTTTCTTTTGTTGTTGGTCTAAATTATTCCACATTTGGCATGATGAAGACGATCATATCCAAAATAAGTTTTTTTTAGGTAAAAAGCATATGCTGAAATATATTAAAGTAGGTGGACAATAGGTCCAAATAGGTGAAAATATGTCAAAATATGCTCTACTCAAATGCCACTCATAATTCCGTACTTTGGACTAGAACGATAAAAAATACAGAACACAAGAAGCTACTATACACAGGCAAGCGCTGTAAATGATTCGTTGCGTACTATTCAAAGCACAATTACACGAGAATTATCATAAAAATATTATGAAATTTAGATTTTCAATTGCATCTGAATTACTTCTGTACTTAGTTGCAAGCGAAAATAGTGGACCTGATGATATCTCTGCATACTTAATAATTTGGTTCCGTCAAAGTAAAATTATATAAAACATTTTGTATGCTCTGGTCTATACTCTTCACCATTGGTCATCCATGGTATTTTATCGCGTTTCGCTTAGATCACAATCATAGTTATGCAGTTCTCATCGTTTGTAATTTAATGATTCGTAAATCAGGGAATAAATGGTTTGATATAAGATGCTGCTTTTTCGGTCTTCCTTTTCCATTTTCTAAACTCCATCGTTCCATTCAGAGTGTAAAAACCTACTCAAATTATTTCACACTTAGTGTCCCTAGCGGAACACAAAGAATTGGAAAGTCCTTTCTTTCGGTCTTTTTTGAACCCCGAAAAAGGGATGCTTAGATGTGCAAACGCCTACTTGGGAGCATATATTTACTCTCTAAATAAGTAAAAGTATATGACATATTCCAAAATAGGTCGAAATAGGTTAAAATAAGTTATGTAAATATGTCAAATATGCAAAACGAATAAGTATTTAATATAATCTACTTTTCATGAAACAAATTTGTATGCAATCAAACATTTTTTTAGACCACCCATTAAAAATAAGGTTTCGGCAGATCATGGTGATAATCAAAATCTTCTTTTTATGCAGCAGGCGAATAAAAAAAGTGGAGTATCAGAAAAAGGAGGATAAGCCTGCACCTTATAATCCAGATGAAGCCTTGCATTTTGTATTATTGCTATTGACCTTTAAAGACCACCAAATGTCAATTCCTTAAATAGTTATCTAAATGCGGATGACGACAATACCAAAGATGACTTGGACACACGTTAATCTATAGATGCCTACTCTCTTCATTTAGATGTGGCTGAACTAAATAATGAATGAAATATAAAAGTAAAAGACGAAAAAATGGATGCTTAAATAACACAGTGTTACAGCGAAAAAATACTTTCGAAATGACCTAGTATGTACATGCTGTAGAACAGGTCGAGTATAGAATTTCCTCATACTTGGTTTTTTTCCAACACCCCCAATATCTGAAGTTATGGCCCAAAAACCGCTTTTTGCTATTTTACCTCAAATAAAGAGATATAACTCGCGAATGAACCGTTCGATTGTTCATGACTTTATCAATTCCGATAGCGACGTTTGACTAATTCAACGCGATGGCTGAGAAATGCGGCTGACAGATCTGGCATTTTTAACTCTTTTTGAGAAATTTGTACTTTGGCCATCACTGGTTTAACTATTTAATTCTATGCAATTTTTTCTTAAATTTTATTATTAAAGCCCGTTTAATTTTCCGTTGAACGGTTGTTGCCCAAGTGAATTTTGATACTTTTTGTCGAAGTTATGTTTTAGTATGCTAACATATTTTGTGTTTGCTTTAACATAAGTGCCCCTAAAAGTAAACTCAGTTTTGATTGGCGCCAGATTCAAATAAAAAGCAAATATTTATCAACTTCCATGTTTCACGATTTTTGGGCAAATATTAACGGTCGCCGAGTACTGTTATCAGCCTAAAGATAAAGGCTCACTTATATATATAGATCATATAGTAAGAAGCTGTAGGTGGCTATTATTATTTGTTAATGAGCTGAAACTCGCTTATAAAAAGGAGCAGTGCTCAGCAAGAATCGTGCAAAGGCAGGCACGGTTAAGGCTTTTGAAAAGCTGATTGCTCTCATGGCGCAAGCCTTGGCCATCGGCGTGAATGTTTCCCGGCCATGCCGGCCGGACGCGGAAATATCTGGATATATAATAAATGCAGAGAATTTAGCTATGGGTTTTATATGAAAATAAAACCGTTTAATACCTAATATATGACTTTTCAAGCCCACAAATAAGACCCAATAATAACTGCATAACCGTGTAAATGTAATAATACAGAACCGCGATAAAATACCATGGATGACCAATGATGAAGCATATAAAAACCACTATAGCAGGATGGACGAAGCGCAATAAAATTCTCGGTGGACTCAGCGCATTATGAATTGCCTTTTTTTGAGGCGAGGATCTGCACAAGCTGCCGTCGCAACAAGTGTAATTAGCTCGCTTTGCAGAGAGTTAAAACAACTGAGTGCAAGTGTGTCGACGTCGGCCCGCATAAGCAGACAGCGCATTAAGTGCAATGTGGGCGACTTTGACTCGCTTATAAGGGTGGTTTTTGCTGTTTGTACAAAATAGCTTATTTCGGCTAAATAGGTAACATTATTAAAAAGCGTTAATCTTGGTTAATCGTGAAACATGGAATTTTATATATATTTGAATTTTAAGTATTTAAAAAGATTATTTGAATCTGTCGCCAATCAAAACTGGGTTTACTTTTGGGGGCACTTATGTTAACGCAAACATAAAAATGTTGACATACTAAAAAAAAATACTAGATTGTCGATGTGTGTTCAGAAAAACGAGCATAACTTCGACAAACGGTATCCAAATTCATTCGGACAGCAACCGTTCAACGGAGAATTTAATGGGCTTTTATAATAAAATTTAAAAAAATATAGCATAGAGTAAAATAATTAAACCAGTGAGGGCCAAAGTACAAATTTTACAATAAAGTTGAAAATGACAGATCTGTAAGCCGCATTTCTCAGCCATCGCGTTAAATTAGTCAACCCATTGATTAAATTGTTTTAGATTCCTCTCGTCGCTATCGGAATTGATAAAGTTATGAACAATTGGATGGTTCATTCGCGAGTTATATCTATTGATTTGAGGAAAAAAGCAAAAAGCGGTTTTTGGGCCATAACTTCAGATTTTGGGGTGTTAGGAAAAAACCAAGTATGAGGAAATGCTATTCTCGACTAGCCCAACAATTTGTACTGGGTCCCGTGAAAAGTATGTGCTGATTTTTTTTTTTGTAACACAGTGTAAGGCGAGGCGGGTGTACAGCCTTACATTTGAGCACACACGCTCCCCTTTTATTGGGAAAAGAAAAACAAAACTCGTGTGACGCCAATGTAAACACTTTGGACTTCTGAGTATTTTGGTCACAGTGCGTCACAGACAACAAGGTCACAGTGTGCCCCAATGTAAACTCGGCCTTATTTGTATATAAATTTATGATGTTTATATTTTTCGGTTCTGAAGGTAAATGTTGTTGGGCGGGTTTATTTTGATATTGATTGTTTATTAAAATAATTATATTTAAGATTTGCGGTTTTTACTTGTGCCGGCTTTAGATATTTTAAAATTGATTGGTTTCAAAGACAATGGCATTAATATGGCGATCGGTCTAAATTTTTTCTTAAGCTTTACATATGCTGTGACCGTGAAGTACAACCAAGTTGCAGGTCTGTGACTACATTTTTCTAATTTCTGCCAACATTTTTGGCCAGTGTGCACTACTTTACAGCCCTAGGTTTAGCGAGAAAAAAGTTAAAAAGCTGTTGTTTAGCTACTTTTCCTTTCGGCTAGTTGGCCAGCCCTGACTCTTCGTTAGTGTGACCAGCCACCGTTCAGGTCTCTGTGATTTGCCATTCACAGCGACTAACACGCACTGATTGGACAATTTCTTCGTAAAAAGTTTATCTGGCAATTGTTTCATTTTTATTTCATTTATATTTACCTAATAATTGGCTGAGTTGTTGATTTCGATATAGTTTTAATATACTTTAATCCATGTGGAAGAACGACAACACAGTCCAGTGTTGAGGAGGGGCCAATTGTGGGTTGAAGTGAAAGCAGCATCAAAAGGGGGCGGAAGCGGCAGAGGAGGCGTTGGAGTGGAGCCTCCAGATAGTACGCGTGTGTGTAATGGTTGGCAAGACAATGGCCCACCATTGAGCAGAGCAGGGCGACGCCGGCTTATAGCAAGTTTCAGATCCCTAAAGCAATTCAACCCTCCCTCCAGTGAGTAAATGCGTGCTGCAGTTGGTCTTATGCTGTCTCATGGTAGCAACGTGGAGTCAGTTATGTCACGACCTGACTATGAGCAGAATGCTCTGCATCATAGTTGCCTGCTGGTGCTGCTACGCGGGGTGGGACCCTCCCGGGCACGCATCCTGCAGCGGGCCTTTGAGAAAGTGCGACGTGTCAACCAAATCAAAGTGAATGGTGAGCAGCTACGTCTGGGCACTACTTGGGGGAAATTTCTATGCTAATCACTCTTGTTCTCCACAGATTCCAGTGGCACTCCGCGCACCATTTGGCTACGCTTCATAAGCGATCATCCAGTGGAGCATAATGATTGGGGCGACTTTCAAACGCATCGGCGGCTGCTGGGTTTGATTACCATAGGGAAATTTGATACTCAACCTGAGCTCAATGAGCTCTGTCGCCAGCATGAATCCCTGAAAGTGCGCTATGGCAGCACCCTGTACGAATCCCGTGCCATATTCTTTGGTCCCGATGAGACGGAGGAGGAGGGCCGCCGCCTGCAGGATGATTACACCACTCCGAATAACTTCAAGTCGCAAGCGTTTTTCTATAGGGAACAAGACTCCTGCTCAGACTTGGACTCACGCATAGCGGACTTTGTGAGCGCCTTGTTTTGGGTCCTGGAATCGCGGCGTCTGGAACGATCGCGAGAAAAAGCGGACAAGGTGCAACTGTTGCTGGCTCCGTTCGAGAAAAGGGATTTCGTGGGCTTGGATATGGAGTCTAGGAATAATCGCAAGCGCTGTGTGGGCAGAGTGATGAAGAATCTGGCAGATTTGTCGCTGCAGGCGGGTCTAGTGGATGATGCGCTTACGTTGTATCATAATGCCAATGAAACGTTGAGATCTGTGGGAGATTCGCTGTGGGTGGGGGCCACAGAGGAGGGTCTATGTGCGGCCTCGGCTGTGCTGCTGTATCCACAAATGCGGGAAATGGAAACACTGCATCGAAATGCCTCGTTGCAGGAAGCAGGTGAGTGAGTGAGAAGAGCTGAAAGCAGGCCACATTTCTAACTTTCTTCCATTTGCAGGCACCTCTTCCCCCCTCAGGCACACGCCCGAGAAATGGCGAGCCAGTGATGCCACCAAAAAGATTACTGCCGCTCCCCCAGAACTGGTGGATGCTCGCCTCACCTCGAATTCTTCTTCCTGCTCATCTGTATCTTCCCTGGTGACCAACAACTCCTCGGCTTCTGGCACACCCACCACCTCTACATCCTCTTCCACTTCCACCATCTCGGCACCTGCTCCCGCCACACGCAATGGCGAACTACCCGCCAACATACTCAAAGCGGAGGAGATCACCAATTACTATCGCAAGGCCATCATCAACTATAGCAAATATCGCCATGCGGCCACCATTGAAACGGAAGCCGCTCTGAAAGCATCACGCATTTGCATTGAGCAGAATCGTCCCTTGGATGTGGCCATGTTCCTGCAGAATATTCTCTACATCAATCTCTCGATGAGTGAACCGGAACGTGTTAAGCGTTTTGAGATCATTACGGAGCTCTATCAGCAAATTGGCTATCAACGGAAGGCAGCATTCTTTCAACGACTCGCGGCACTCAAGCATGTTCAGCAGGGTAGCCAGGCCCCGGACTGGAATCAAAGCTATCGTCTGATGTTGGGCAGCTTTACGGGCTATTTGCTCTCATTGGATCCCCTGGAGGTGTTGGAGAATGCAGCCGGATGGCCAGCATTGCAAATTGATCTGGTCCAGAGTTTAATAACGGCAGCAAGAAGATTGGGATTCTCGGCTCTGGCCACCAGGCATATGACATTCTTGCTACAAACCCAATGGGATAATATGTCGGCCACAGAGCAAAGTGAAATGGCTGTGCAATTGCAGGTAGAGAAATCTTACACACAAATTTTGGTTGCATTTACCCATTTGATTCCTTTTGTAGAACCTGAGTGCCCAATGCGAAGGTTCTCCCGTGCCTCTAGTTTTAGAGAGCGGCACTGTGATACCACCCGCCAATCTTACGGATCTACCCTATTGCATGGATCTGTTGGTTAAAGATTTGCCGCCCCATTTGCGTCCACAAAGGATTAAGGTGGCCAAAGCGGACAGCGGACCATTTCTGTTCACACCCATTCACTTCAATTCCGTGGATCGACGGGACAAGAAGAAGGATAAAAATAAAATAGGTAATGTTACTTGGAGTTTACTCTCATCATCCATTTAAAACTTGTCAGTTTTTCCTTTCTCCAGCATTTCTGTGGGTGCAGCACGATCTCAGCGAGGTCTGTGTGCGTCTACGCAATCCTCTGCCCTTCGAGCTGGCCGTCACCGATATGCGTCTGCTGACGAATGGTGTGGTCTTTGAATCCCTACCCCAGACCATTCTCCTGCAACCGCATGTGCCCACCTATGTGTCCCTACATGGCACCCCAATTGAAACAGGGCAGCTGGATCTGCAGGGTTATAGCACGCACACCTTGGGCGTTAAATCGAATTGCCGCCTGAAACATATGCGAGGACGTAGCTTTCCGCCCAACTATTTGATCGATGTCATACCAGCTCTGCCCCGCATTGGTGTAAAAACCTCCTTGCCCCAGACGGCAACATTTAGTAATATGAACAGCTCGGACATTGTGGTTACCTCGGCCAGCTTAACCTTGTACAATGGAGAATCCTCCAGCTGCACCATTACCATTACCAATGAGAGCACCACATTGTCGCTGGAGTATCTGGAGATAAACATTAATTCCAATGTGGAGCAAGAGTTACAAAAGAAGATCTTTCGTTACGATGAACAGGCCCTGCAGTCCAAGCTTCCAGTGCCTCCACTTGGTTCCATTGATTTTGTGTTGCATATTTATGCAGAAGCTGATTTTGTCTGTCCTATGCCAGCTGCCTCAATACATTCCAGCTGTGCTCCAGCCACAGACTCCTTGACACATTATTCCACCATTACGGGCTCGGGTCATGCCAGTTTGCCCTCAAGAGTCAGCTCACCGCAACGTCGCCAGGAGCCACAAAATGCCAGCTTTCGTTCTACGATTTCTGCGGGCCAACCTTCCCTGGCCTCACTGGGCCTCCAACCGGGTGGACCATCTAGCCTGGGCTCACAATATTCCCAGCACATAGAGGCTCAAGTGCGTTTGAAGTATTCGGGCGGTGATGCTCTTACAGCTGGCTATTGTCGTCAGTGTGCGGTGTCTGTGAATTTGGAACTGTTACCCAGTGCACAGATTACCAGCTGGGATGTTCTACCCGCTGAGGTGTAAGTATAAATAATAAGTGTAAAGTTCCAGGTTGTTGATCCCTCATTATCTTTTAGAGCCTCCCAATTCTATCTGGTGTTGGATATATCCAATTTAACCGCTCAAGAGATGTCGCTCAATTATACGGATAATAAGAATATACTCATCGAGGCCAAAGAAAGCTGCCGTGTGCCCATACCAGTGGATCGTTGTTCACTGGAGCAAGTGAGTGCTGCACGAGCTGCCGAAGCTGCAGAGAATCTAGAAAGAGGTAATATTCAAAATTTTAATCAATTCCTTATGGGTTATACATTCATAGTGTACGAAGAAGGTTAACTAAATGCAGGGTTGCTAGGCTCAAAAAATTCAGGTTCTTACCCTGGTTCAGGTTCAAACTATGGATTAGGATGATTTTTTTTTTCAATAATTCTGTAGAAATCATGCCCCTATGACATTTTATTCCAATTTTAAGTACAGGATATAAACAGAGGTGGAAAAGATAGAATATTCTGCGCCCAATTGGATTGTGACCCACACACGGGAACGACTTCCTTTGCCCTTTGCCACTACCTGACTTACAGATTGCTATGCTGCTCAAGTTGATGCTACTGTAAAATGTAAAATTGGCTATACAGCTCCTCCAACGGGGCCAAGCAAGCTTCTCTCAATCCCTTGGCGTGTGTGCCTTAAATTTTTCGCACAAGAGAAAGGGACCTACAGTTTTACGCTAGTTTTCATGGCTAGTTACTTCACAGCTGACGTTAATAGCTGGTAAAGGTGACCGGATGTGTAAAAACTATTTTCTGAAGAAAGAAAAAAACTTTTTTTTACCACCAACCGCTGAGCCACACACGGCCACAAAGTATAAGGGTGATTCCATGAAAAATCGCCCACTTGACTTTTTTTGGATCAAAATAATTGTTTTTGTATTCTCCTTTGTTAATATATATGGGCATTAGACTGAACGTCCCTTGTATGAAAAATATTTTTTTTGGAAATGTTCTGTTCCTCAGGGCGCAAAAAATTCGTAATAATTTCTAGTTAACGTAATGAAAAACAAAACTTCGAAAATTTAACGTTTAGTACTGGCGCCGTGGGTTTAAGGTTTCTTCATAAAATTTCCATTTCCCCTTTTTCATTTTACTATTTCTTTAAAGCAAGCTTTGAGACGCCAAACGTTTTTGTTCAACTTATAAACGGTTGCTGTGCCAGAAACAATCAATGCTGTGCCTGAATTAATACTACAGGATCGGTATGTGACATACCGTGAGATGAAGTGGTCCTTGGGCGTAAGCATTTTTCACCTGGACATTCCATGTTCCGCTGGCTTTGTTTGCGTGTAGTTCTTCATAATTTGACTATTGTCCAAGAATAATATAAAGTGTTTAGTAAATTTAATCGCTATGCTTTCAAGGTTTTTTACTAATCATGGATATGCATATGAGCCGAACACCAATCCAAAACTAATATGGCTTTCTCACTGAAGCACATTTTCAAAAGAGTTATCGTCAACACTGAAAATGCAGATTCCTGTCCTCATTGTGTTGCTTCATCATATGCATCTAACGTTGGTAAGGGTTTAAAGCGAAAATGCAAAATGCAGTTGTAGTGAGGACAGCACATTACGAGTCATGCCACAGAAGTTAGCTAGCCAAAAACTTCGATGCAAACGGCCGGCAAAAAATTAAAAATAAATTAAAAATAAATTACGATCCCCTCTTTTAATAAATGTATGCTGCTAGAATCCTCTATATCCTGCATTTTGTTTTGCATAAAATATTTTTAGGATTGATTTTTATTTAAAAAAAAAAATTTTTTTTTTTATAGTTTTTTTAAAAGTATAACGAAAAAGGGGGAAATGGAAATTAAATAAAGAAACTTTAAACCCACGGCGCCAGTATTAAACGTTGAAATTTCGAAGTTTGGTTTTTCATTACGGTAACTAGAAATTATTACGAATTTTTTGCGCCCTGAGGAAGAGAACATTTCCAAAAAAAAATTTCCCATATGATTATGTTCAGTCTAATGGGCATTTCCAAAAAAAGGTACACCTGGGCCAAAAAAATTAAAGTGGTTAAAAACACTATATTTGATCGAATTTTCAAAAGAAAACAATCAAATTAAACTAATGTACGCTAATCTTACATTTACTACATGAATGTTAAGAAACCATGAGAAACAATGCCAATGCAATTAACTGTAAGTTTTTGCTTCGCATTATAGCAGAAACCACATAAATATGATGATGGAAAAAATGTCACGTTCGACATGTCACGTATCGACAGAGATAAATATTTGTTTTACCAAAAATGTACGCAGGATTTTTAAATCAAATAATATACATTTCAAAGAACTATTCATTCATAAGATATTAAGATTATTTGGGCTTAGTTATTGTGTTAGGTTTCGCTAAACTTTGTCTTTATATAGCTGCTCGCGAAAACCACTTCTGTTTTTGTCACGTTCGAATAGCTTCCAATATTGTCATTATTTTGGAAACCGAATTTCACTTGATATACACTTTAACACTAATCAAAGTGCTTGCTAAGAGCTATATTATTCAGTAAAAAACGTTAATTTGTACGACGGTCACGGTTCGACAGAATGGAAATGCCCATATACTTATATTCAGCATTTTGCCAAAAAATGCATAATTCCCGGGAAAAAACGAAAATATTACGGTTGTGAAATATCGGTTACGGTTATTAACCTCATTTTCTTTCGGGTTTTGGTTACGGTTATTAGTACAAAATATAACTTTGACTTAACATGCTGACATAAGCGGGAATTTATTAAAAATTCTTGGGTGGGTGGTACTGTTTGCATAATTTTTCATATTTTAAAAAGATATTGTTTGTTGTAAATATTGTTTAATTTTTTCCCACCGTTCCCATATGTGTACCCTGCCAAGCCATATTTTTGATGTAAAACATCTTTAATTTCGGTACGGACGATTTTAGTAGGAGTAAAATTTAATTTGAGCGTCACGTGACACTGACGTCATTCATATTTTGTGTTGTTGTTTTATGGAGTTTTCGGCAAACACACACAGCCATAAGAGGACTGGCAGATGGGGGAAGTGAAGAGGTAGGATAGATGCTGAAAAAGGGCAAGTGGGTGGGTTCTGGGAAAGATCTGGGTGGGATCTGGTGGTATTTGTGGCTGGGATCTGGTTAGAATTTGGCTGGGATCTGGGTGGGATCTGGTTAGGCTCTGAGTGGAATCTGGATGGGATCTGGGTGGGTACTAAGTGGGATCTGGGCGGGATCTATGTGTTATCTGGGCGGGATCTGGGTCGGATCTGGGGGGGATCTGTATAGGATCTGGTTGGGATGGGATCTGGATTGGGATTTGGGTAGGAGCTGGGTCTGATCTAGGCGGGGTCTGGTTGGGATCTGGAAGGGATGTGGTTAATATTTGAAAGGGATCTGTGTGGGATCTGGTTGGGATCTGGATGGGATGTGGAAGGGATCTGCGCGGGATCTGGATGGGATCTTGGCGATATCTGGATGGGATCTGGGCGGGATCTGGATGGGATCTGGGCGGGATCTGGATGGCATCTGGGTGGGATCAGCGTAGAATCTAAGTGGGATCTAGTCGGGATGTAAATGGGATCAAGCTTGGTTGTATCTGGGTGGGATCTGGATTTTCTGGATTTCTACTGCCCGTTAATTTTCTTCTTTCGAAAGAGTGCCCTTGCTGATTTATATACCATTGAGAGAGCTTGTGATTTGAAAATAAGCTCTTCGACTAAGCATCATGTTTCACATCAAAGACTCTTGAGTGCTAGCTACACTCACACCTTTTTATACACTTGAAAAGTGTATTATAATTTTGCCCAGAAGTTTGCAACGCATTGAAGGAATCATCTCCGACCACATAAAGTATATATATTCTTGATCAGCATGACGAGCTGAGTCGATTAAGCTTTGTCCGTCCGTCTGTCCGTCCGTCCGTCTGTCCGTCTGTCTGTTTCTACGCGAACTAGTCCCTCAGTTTTGGAGCTATCGAGCTGAAACTTTGCACAGAGTCTTCTTTTTACTGCACGCCGC
The DNA here is from genome assembly GCA_018904235.1 of Lordiphosa stackelbergi. Classification (NCBI taxonomy): domain Eukaryota; kingdom Metazoa; phylum Arthropoda; class Insecta; order Diptera; family Drosophilidae; genus Lordiphosa; species Lordiphosa stackelbergi. The sequence goes on from JAEIFU010001062.1 coordinate 21,267, forward strand.
TAATATGTCGGAACCGACCGGATCGGATGACTACTTCTTGTAGCTGCCAAACAAATGTTCGCTCGGAAAATGGGTTTTAGTAAAAAAAACTGTTTTGTTCTCAATATTACTGCTCTCAAACACGGTCATGGGTAATATGTCATGTTTTTAAGCTGATCTGCGAAGTTTGGTCAAAGTCGCTAACCGTTGAGACAAGCTATTTCAAGTGTATCAAAACTTCGGTACAGACGAAGTTAGCTTTGCCTTTCTCGTTTTCTATTCCATTTGACCTCATCAACTCAGAAAAAAAATATTATTGCGATTGGACAATGATAACCCGTGCCGACTTGATGCCAACTTTCCACATGAAAATTTGTACTGACTTACTACAGGAAGAATTAAGAATTTAATTTGTATTACTTAATACCACTATTATAACTGCGTAATTTTACTGACATGTTGACTGATTGAAAACAATATTTTTGATGTTTTGATGTATTGTGCATACATGAAATAAATTTACGTCAGAGCCGGCCATGCATAACTGAGTGTCAGAAAGAGGGGGCATATTTTCTGTCCTCTCCATTTGGCTTGCCCTGGTCTAGACCAGAGCCGGCCAGCCATAGCTACCAGGGACCGAAGTCACTAATGTTTTTAGCAAACGCGAGCAGAACGTATGGTTGTGTGAGTCGGTGAACTCTGAATTGCATGTAAAATGACTGTAGTCTGGAGAGAGCTTTCTTGCTCACTAACACAATCACAATTTTCTGTCCTCTACATTAACCCGGCCCTGAATTAAGTTTGTCGAAATTTTTACTAGTAGAGGAATACCGAAAATAACCTATATATTTGTTTCTGTTTCGGTTCTGATAACCGGTTATGGTAATACAGGTTATAGGGTTACGGTTATAAGAAAAAAATTTTTCGGTTACGTTTTCGGTTACAAATTTTAAAGTGTTTTTAGCGGTTACGGTTACCGTAACCGAACGGTTTTAATCTCTGATTTATTTAAATGCCCTTTTCAGTAACAATATCAGATTTAGTAGGTATGTTTTAATTTTAAGAGGGTAATATTTGGTACTTGTGTATTTAGTTCTGATTCAACCACACATGATTTATTTGTCATTTTGAATATCTCCTAATTATTTTGTTTTCCATTCAAATTGTTCGAGGGCATATTTACATTTAAAATGTCGGCAAGTTTTAAGTCAGTGTGTGCAAATCCGTTTAATGAAAAAAATCATACTAGAAATCAACATAAGAAAAACCTACGGCCGGTATCACTTGAACTTTTAAAACGGCTGCAAACCTTAAGGCCAAACGATCGATTGTGCATTCAATGTAGAAAAAAAGCGAGTAAACGTACAGAAATTTTGCTTGGTAAGAGCATTTTATATTGGATTTGATTTAACAACTAAAGTACATTTTTCAACAGTAGAGTCCAATATTTTGGACGACTCTTCTGATGACAGCTTGGATAAGCATTCCGATGAGGAGTATTCTTTGGATGATGACTAGGATGATAAAAATGGCTGTTTTTATTTTATCAACAAGCTAAAACTAAGATTTCATTCCAACAATACAAATCAGATGGAAAAACTATACATACAGGGTTCCCCCATATTCGACGGACCCATTTTTAAAAAAAAAAAATCAAAGAAAAAAAATAAAAAAATTTGGCGGTTGGCAATCTTAATCATTTAATTTGTTTCAAGTTATTTTTTTTTTTAAATTTTTTTTATGTTATATTATAAATTCACCCCCCTCTTTTGTTGTTGGCGTATTGTGCCCTTTTTGCAGCATTTTCCATCGATTTCGCCAACATTTCGGCCGGAATAGCGGCTATTTCTTCACGAATGTTGTCCTTGAGCTCTTCTACGGTCCTTGGCTTGTTAACGTAAACCTTTGACTTCAAATATCCCCACAAGAAGAAGTCAGGCGGCGTCAAATCGGGCGAACGCGTTGGCCAGTCCAAATCACCACTTTTCGACATCAAACGGCCCGGAAACAATTTCTTCAGAAAATCGATTGTTATGCGACTTGTGTGCGGTGGAGCGCCGTCTTGTTGAAACCAGAACTGCCTCATACGCTTTCGACGAATAATTGGCATCACAAAATTGGTCATCATGTCGCGATAACGCTCCTGGTTGATGGTAACAGCATGGCCATTTTCATTTTGGAAGAAAAACGGCCCAATGACCGTTTTCGCACTAACGCCGTACCAAACTGTGACTTTTTCGTCATGAAGAGGCACTTCTTGAATCTCCTGAGGATTTTCAGTGGCGTAAATACGGCAATTTTGCTTATTTACGGTCCCATTCATACATTTTTTAATACATTTTTTTGAATTTTTTAAAAGCACGTTGAGTTTTCACAATTGACTTGTTCTGTTGAATGTAAATTTCAACTATTTCAGAGCGCTCGCGTGGCGTGTATTGTTCCATGGTAAAAATCTGCTTGGACTGACGCTTCAAACGCGGTATGTCATTAAGCGATCTGACATCTCTGTCAAAAAGTTATGGCGTTGCCAGATGGGGTAGAAATATAAGAAAGAATAATAAAAAGTGTGTGTCATGGGACGCACGGTACGAGCGAAGCTCTTTACGTTCATACAACCGACTTAAGTAATGGCAAAAATACACCTTTTGGATTCTGTATAAATAAATGTTATATAATTTTAAAAATAATAGGTCACTGTTAGGTCACTGTTTAGTCACTGTTAAGTCTCTGTTAGGTCTCTGTTAGGTCTCAGTTAAGTCACTGTTAAGTCTCTGTTAAGTCACTGTTAAGTCACTGCTAAGACACTGTTAAGTCAGTGTTATGTCACTGTTAAGTCATTGTTACATCACTGTCTTAAGCTAAGGTCCCACAGGCAAATAATTTGCCCAAATTTTGATGAAAAATTGACTAAATAGGCCAACTTGGGAAACTTTTCGGCTATTTTTGATCAAAATGCTTACGTATGGAACCATTGCTTTAGTTTTAAGTTGTTCAAAATCGGTAATCATTGCTATTAAGAGAAATTTTTATAAAAATTTGGGCAAATTATTTGCCTGTGGGACCTTAGCTTAACAGATAACATTATAGTTTATAGCACAAAATTCAAAACTTGACCTCAATGCGGCCACTCTCTGGTGATCCCCAAAAAATCCCTACCAGACCTAAACCAGATCCCCACCTGACCCACCCCAGATCCTCACCAGATCTCTCCCAGATCCCCACCTGATCCCACCAGATCTTCACCAGATCTCCACCAGATCCCCACCAGATCCCCATCAGATCCCCACTAGATCCCCATCCGATCCCCCGCCCCAGATCCCCCACCAGATCCCCACCAGATCCCCACCAGATCCCACCAGATCACCACCAGATCCGCACTAGATCCCCACCAGATCCCCACCAGATCACTACCAGATCCTCACCAGATCCCCACCAGATCCCCACCAGATCGCCACCAGATCCCCACCAGATCACCACCAGATCCGCACTAGATCCCCACCAGATCCCCATCAGATCCCTACCAGCTCCTGACCTGATCCCCACCAGACCTAAACCAGATCCCCACCTGACCCACCCCAGATCCTCACCAGATTCCCACCAGATCCCCACCAGATCACCACCTGATCCGCACCAGATCCACACCAGATTAGCACCAATTCCCCGCCAGATCCCCACCAAATCTTCACCTGATTCCCACCACTTCCCCCCGCTTCCACCTCACACTATCCCACTGCACACACAACCCACCTGCTTCTACTGTAAAGATAAAAGCTGCTGACTTTGCAAATACAAAAAGAGAGAATTCAAAGAGAGAATTCAAAGACATCCCCCAAAAAATCTGTCGCAAAGACAAAATTTTTCAAGATTTACTCCCCCAGTCTGACGTCCGTAAAAGAGCTTCGAAAAACTTTCTCAAAAACTCTACTAATCCACCACAAAAAACTATCTTCTTAAAACTAAAACATAGTCACATTCCGAAAAAATCTAATATTGTTAGAATCCAAAAAAGCAGAGATTAAAACCGTAACCGAAAACGGGACCTTTACTGCAAAAAACACTTTAAAATTATAACCGAAACCGTAACCGTAACCGAAAAAATTTTGTTTCGTTTAACCGTAACCCTATAACTTTAATTACCATAACCGGTTATCAGAACCGAAACAGAAACAAATATACGGTTTAATTTCGGTTTTCCTCTACTAATAAAAATTTCGATAAACGTAAATCGGCCCTTGGTAGCTATGGCTGGCTGGCTCTAGTCTAGACCTGTGCAAGCCAAATGGAGAGCAAGAAAAAGCCCTTCTCTTTCTGACACTGAGTTATGCATGGCCGGCTCTGAAGTAAATTTTATGTACGCACAATGAACATTTTACATGCACACATTGCGCCACACTATTGCTGACAGCCACAAAAAAAAGAGAGCGAACGAGAAAGAGTGAGTGCAGCTAACCAAAATCTTTACCCTCCTCATCTTTCCATATACATATGTTTGTGATATTACACTGGATGCTGGATAGTTTAGCCGATCCACAAATGTACGACTTCGGCTCAAATTTGGCATCAGCAAATTCTGATTTTTTCTGTAAACTTAGGTTCTATCTGGTTTCAATGTTAATTTGAAATCAAAACAATTGGAAAAACTATAGTCTCACGAGTTAAGCTATGGTCCCACAGGTAAATAGTTTGCCCAAATTTTCATAAAAATTTCTCTAAATAACCATGATTACAGATTTTGCACAACTTGAAACTAAAACTATGGTTCCATACGTAAGCAATTTGATCAAAAATAGCCAAAAAGTTTCCTAAGTTGGCCTATTTAGTCAATTTCCCATCAAAATTTGGGCAAATTATTTGCCTGTGGGACCTTAGCTTTAGAGTTTAGAGAACCAAGTCTGTTCGAGAATGATACCTATGTGCAATATTTCTTGATCCGAGATATAATCTGTCTTTATCTGCCGAGAAGAAAATTAACTGTATTAAATTGTTGGACAACCATAATTTGATTGATTTATCAGGGGAAAACAGTCCGCATCCAAGTTGGTCGGAAATTTCAAGCAGTTCCAATTAAAAACAATCTGACATCTTCATTAAAACATGCCTTGACAGAGGACACATATTGGAACGGTCGGAAAAAATGAAACAATATTTCCAGATCTTTTTAAATAATCAAAAGTTTTGCTATCAGAACCACCCACACAAATAAGTGTTGAGCGTTTGTTTTCAAGAGTAGAATTTATAATGAATCCCCGCATTTGTCTGCATGAATTGTAAAGTTTATATTTCATACTAATAACCGTAGCCTTAACACAAAACCCGAAACAGAATTAGGTTAATAACCGTAAACAGTACCGTAACCGATATTCCACAGCCGTTATATAGCCCCTATAGTCCGGTAAGAGCCGACTTTAACTTACGCTCTCGTTGTCAATTGTACAGGGTATATTGAAGACGGGCTACTCGACTGCAACGGTCTTACTTGTTCTTTTTCTAATTTTTTCCCTCCAAACTAGGGAATAACACCGAAACAAATCTCGGTTTCGCTCAAGGCATTTATATTGGCCGAAAAAACAGCCGGGTCCATTAAAAAAACAAATTAAATACGAATACGATACAAATTAGCATAATCGGGCTTAGCAAAGTAGTCCCATTTTAGTTTGAAGTGCAATCGTTTATACGAAAATCTCTAGAGATTTCTAGAACAGCCCTGTATGTGTCGATTTGCCGAAGCAATTATACAGATCAAATGATCGGCTCTCAAGTTATAAGCAAAAAAGACCAGTGAACTAGTGAAAATGTTATGTATACAGTCTGAGATTAAGGAAGCCGTTTGTGAAATCTGGATTTGGGGTCGTAATGTGGCAATTCGCCCTTCTCATTCTGACAGAGCCTTTGTACTCTTGTGATCTTAAGTGCCCTTAGCCCCCCCCTTAGCCAATTCCTAGATCCGCCACTGACCGCAACCCAAACCGTTATTCGTTTCGGTTTTAATCCCTGAAAAACGTGAATTTTAATAAATTGAAGAAAGGCCATAACTCTGGAACTATTGGATTTCCCATTTACAGCTTAACACAGTAAACTCCTGGATAAAAGACCAAATTTTGAGAAAATAATTTAGAAAAAAATTGTCCCTTTCGCGGCAATTAATTTTTGTTTACTTGTTATCGTGAATTGGAAAATAATTAAATATTTGTAAGTGTAAGTTATTTGAATGTTTGGATTCAAATGATAATTTACATATTTTTTAAATATTTTTTATTACCTACCAATGGCTTTGGATAGTAAACAATACGATAAAAATTATTTTGATCCAAAAACAATCCTAGTGTGCGATTTTTATATCATATATTCTTGACCAGTATGACAAGCTGATATATGGTTAAATTATAGACCAAACTGATCATGTTTGACAGTAACATGTGACTCTTAAACAGCTAAACTACCCAAAAGTGTTGCCGAAAAGAGAGTTGCTAAGAAAACGCCCTTTAAATGTACAGGGTTGCCCATATTCGACGGACCCATGTTTTTTTTTTAAAAATCAAAGAAAAAAAAATAAAAAATTTGGCGGTTGGCAATCTTAATCATTTAATTTGTTCCAAGTAGATTTGTTTACATCAATTTTTGAATATGATATCTCTCAAATGGCCGCCTCTGGCGTTGATGGCGTATTGTGCCCTTTTTGCAGCATTTTCCATCGATTTCGCCAACATTTCGGCCGGAATAGCGGCTATTTCTTCACGAATGTTGTCCTTGAGCTCTTCTACGGTCCTTGGCTTGTTAACGTAAACCTTTGACTTCAAATATCCCCACAAGAAGAAGTCAGGCGGCGTCAAATCGGGCGAACGCGTTGGCCAGTCCAAATCACCACTTTTCGACATCAAACGGCCCGGAAACAATTTCTTCAGAAAATCGATTGTTATGCGACTTGTGTGCGGTGGAGCGCCGTCTTGTTGAAACCAGAACTGCCTCATACGCTTTCGACGAATAATTGGCATCACAAAATTGGTCATCATGTCGCGATAACGCTCCTGGTTGATGGTAACAGCATGGCCATTTTCATTTTGGAAGAAAAACGGCCCAATGACCGTTTTCGCCCTAACGCCGCACCAAACTGTGACTTTTTCGTCATGAAGAGGCACTTCTTGAATCTCCTGAGGATTTTCAGTGGCGTAACGCAATTTTGCTTATTTGCGGTCCCATTCATACATTTTTTAATACAATTTTTAATTTTTTAAAAAACTTAGTTTCGCAATTGACTTGTTCTGTTGAATGTAAATTTCAACTATTTCAGAGCGCTCGCGTGGCGTGTATTGTTCCATGGTAAAAATCTGCTTGTACTGACGCTTCAAACGCGGTATGTCATTAAGCGATCTGACATCTCTGTCAAAAGTTATGGCGTTGCCAGATGGGTCCGTCGAATATGGACAACCCTGTACTTTAAAATTTGCAAGACTCCGATTGTGGTTTAGTGTCCTTTTCACAGGACCTAAACCAATTCCTTGCTGCAATTTAGCAGGAATCTATGTGCCCTTTGTTATTGGACGTCTGAAATTCACAACTCAAATAATCCCTCAAATTTCTAATATTATTTCAATTCTTTTTTTTCCATACAGAACTTTGTTTTCGCACTCAAGTGCTTTCCTTTAACGACGCTTTAAGCAAACTTTGCTCATCTCACATAGCGGAGCGGGTGAAAATTAATTGGTTATTAACTGGCACAGATATACAAGGAATCGCTTCGCTGCGTGGCATAGTCCTGGCACAATCGATGGTGGATCAGACCACCGTTTCACCCTTGCAGTGGGGTAAGTTTTAATCAAGTCGTATTAAAATAATGATTAATTAATTGGTATTCTTTCTTCAGCCATTACTTTTCAGGACACGCTAGTACAACCGCATAGCGAAATGATCTGCTCGGTGGGTCAACGGGCTCTGCTTAGCATTCAACTGACCAATCAATCTCTGCAACCGCTCAAGAATTTGGTGTTGAGCATTAAGTTCTATCAGGACTATTTGAATGGAATGGAGAATTACAATCTAGAGACACGCGTGGCCATTTCTGGACCAAATAGGTAGAACTCAAATTCACATAGATCGTGACGCTCTTTCATATTTCTGTTCCTTATCCACAGAATTGCAATTTCCTTTCTCGAAAAGCAGGAGCAAATACAGCACACTTGCTCTGTGATATTCTTTACACCGGGACGCTTCAAGGCCAGCATTGAGTGCTCTACCAAGCCCCAACCGACAGCAAGTTCCACTAACCTAGGTCAATTAGATACATTCTCGTCCAGCTACGATGAGCAGCAGGCGCATGTGTGGAAATTTATACCACCCATTGAGGTGACCGTTGTTGAGCAGTAAACGCAAAGTAAATTCTTTGTAATTTTGTTAATTGTAGTTTAATTTTGTTATATTTATGTATGTGTGTGTATATGTATCCCCCTCCCCTACCCTCATATATAGTTTCTGATCCCCTTCCCCCTGCAACAAAAGAAAATTGAAAAGCAATTGTTTATATAATAAAAAAACGCATAACAATGTATATAATTAAGCTGAAATTAAAACAAATTATATATTGCTTAATTGAGACAAATGGACAATTTCTTAAATTTAATTTGCATTTGGTTTTAGGTCACAGAAATCGGGCACTTTTGTACCAGCTAAAACTAAAATTGTGATAAATTCACCACAAAGGAAGTGAGTCACTTCGATTCTGGTTCAAAGTTTTATAAAAAGTCAAGACAATAAAATGTAGGAAGAAGAAATATCAACCCAATCGACGAATATCATCTAAGCTATAACCAGGCCGATGAAATAAAATGCAACAGAGAACAAAGAAATAATAGCCTCCTGGTATGATGGTCAAGGCTCCAATAATAATCAAGGCCCAGATACGATCCGTACGTTCTTGATTCACATCCGCTATCCAATCAAATGTGGCGCACACTAAGCAGATCTGATAAAGAAAACAAAAATTAATACATATCGGTTATCCCCCCAGGGTCATAGACCTCTTTCCACTTACACAGCCACCCATAAATAAAGTGAGTATTATTGATATTGTTTTCCAAGGCGTCGGCTCTCTAGTATGGTCATTGGGTTCCCATTGTTCGTTGACAAATCCATCTGTCTCGCTGATACCTTCTACCACCTTGATATCCCCGCTAGCGCCAGTTTTGAAGCGTCGACGAGAATTGGATTTGCTTTCCTGCATATTTGGTAACTAGATGAACTTGATGGAGCAGCAGTCCGAGCGCGGTAACAATTTCAAGATGAATTAACAAAAAAAACCGGCTCGGACCAACATAAACAGCTGTTGAGTGTTTTTAGTATGACCGCACAACAAACTCAACAAGTCCAAAACATAGGGGGAACTCGTTTAATTAGAGATGAAAGTATTTAGTGATTATTTTAAATGCCGACAACATTAATCGCGATGTACACTTGTCTGAGTTCTTAAATGTATAAATAAAATTTTAATTTTTCACTTATCTGAACAGAGCTCCTATGAGTGGACAGACAAGTATAAATACAGCTGAAGTAAGAATTCAACATACAAAATTTTTATATTCTAGCTCAGTTTTGGCTGTAAGATACGCGTTAAATGATGCAAAATGTAGAAAAAATAAATTTTTTAATGTCTTTTTTATTACCTGTACAAAAAAGTTTCAAAAGAACTTTTAAGAGTTGTTGTCAGTATTAAATATGTCGAAGGCTGGTTAACCTTTTTGCTTGAGGCTTCCTTCATTGTTAGGAGCGTAGCGAGTTCCGATGTTTACTCGGGCAAGGTTCTGGTAATAGTGTCTCAGTTCTACGTTTGACACTGCTTTTATACCCTTCCCATACATCGAACCACACCCGACGACCATGCAACCGAGGCCCCGTTTCGACCAATCGTGCAACCGACGCCTCGCTCTAACGAACAACATTCACTAACAGACCTGAATACACCACACAATTTTGCAAAACGCTCAATGCTTGACGATAGGTGTGTGTACAGTGAAACGACGGAAGTAAACGACATTATGTTGCACATGGGCACAAACAACAAAATAATGTGTGTGTGCTATTTATTTCTTTTTTTTTATTTTATTCACTTTATGCGTGTGTCGACTGCGACGCCGGCAGCATTTTGACTTCCTATCACACGGGATAGGAAAAAAATATTTTGTGCACCACTGAACTAGACTAAGCAACATGTTAGCAGGGCCTACTAGACTAAAGGCCACGTGTCCCAACATATTGACATTCCAGTGTTGATAACTCATTTTTCAACCCTAAATAACACGATGACACGACAAATACAATCGGACAATGGAAGCGTCTGTTTTATAAATTATTTTTTCAAAATTTACTCTCTTACAGTTTTTAAATTAACAAAAATTAATAAATAAATAACAATATTACATTTAGGCATGGCTTATATCCGTCAGCTTTTCTTTATAAAATTTACCAGTTAAGGAGAATAAAATACAGGACTAATCAGAAATATTCTGTTATAATGCTCTGCCTATAGAAAGAAGCTTCTTTTAAAAATTGGGTACGCTTAGGATTGAAGTCAACTGCTGAAGGTTCAGTTTTCCAAGACGCCAATGGGCAACCCTGATTTCCTGCAGGATTGAGTAGATTGCGATGCGTGGATGCGAAATGAGTCGTGTCTTCAATGCTGTTGAGATTGCACAGGGAACCTACGTTGGGTGTATTTATATTTGATCTATGGTTGAGTTGGAGCAATTCGCAGGAAATAAGTGATACGCTGTAGTTGTCGTTGAAGAAAAAATTTAACCCTAAAGAGGGATTCAGGCGTTTATATAACATTCTGCTGGGGCAGATTTTTTCCAGGAAGCTTTATCGCTTAGGTCAATCTGCAGATTGTGCTCGTCAGCCAAATCACGCCAAACGGCAAAGCAGTGAGATTAACGTTCCAATAAACATTTTGCCGTAGTGTATACCAGGCGACTTTTGAGAAGGTCAAACGTCTTTCTCATGTATCCAAACTGTTATCCCAGTTACTGTTATACGCGAAAAAGCGAAGGGAGACCAGTTTCTAAGTGGATTGCTTAGTTCGGCGAATTACGTGGTAGACGAAAGGCTTTTTTGATGAAATATCTTTGGAGTGGGGGGACAGAGTAATTCCCAAATATTTGAAGGAGGTAACCCGTTTGATAATTGCTGAATTCATGTGCCATTTCTCATCTGCAGCGATGCGACCTCGGCTGTATCTTACGACCATGATTTTAGATCAAACGCGGAACGATGAGGCACGGCCGCGCATCGCGGCTTTTTTTCCTAGTGTGTATGACTACAAGCGCCCAACGGCTGCATATGCGTTCAGGGCAACAGACATGTGTTGCGGCGCTCTTATGTTTTTGATCCTGGAGTTGTCTGCGGCCCCATGGCGCCGCGCGGCTTTTTTTTTTTTTTTGTTTTTTTTTTTTTATGTACATTAGACTGAACATAATCATATGGGAAATTTTTTTTTTGAAATGTTCTGTTCCTCAGGGCGCAAAAAATTCGTTATATTTTCTAGTTAACGTAATGAAAAACCAAATTTCGAAATTTTAACGTTTAATACTGGCGCCGTGGGTTTAAAGTTTCTTCATTTAATTTCCATTTCCCCTTTTTCGTTTTACTTTTTCGTAGAAGTAACCTTTGAGATGCCAAACTTTGTTCTTGAATTTAAAATCTATTTTAAAAAATATTTTATTCAAAGCAAAATGCAGGATATAGAGGATTCTAGCAGCATTTATTTGATTGGCGCGTTGCGGGCAGAGCTGGATTCAGCAAAGCTACCATCTAGAAAAGATGTCTTGGCGGTTCTTCTGCATAATATAAGAGGATACAAATACTCATTAAGCGACAGCCTTAACCGCACTGTCCTTCAACTTGATGGTGTATTGAAATCGTTTGGGCTTACCATGAAACTAGGAAGAAATGTGTGCAGAAGCTTAAGGAAACTTTATGATCAATATGTGTCTCTCAGAAAGAATGCTGGTCGCGATAAAGAGTTTTTTGAAGTTATTTATTATTTCTAACCTTTTTTTCTCTTAAAAAAACCATTTCACCAATGTATTACAGAAAAAAGCCTAAACTTTTTTAAGCAACTCGAGATTCCAGTGAATTTTTTAAGGTCAGACCCAGAGCTGTGGCAAGACGACCATGAATATCTGGCAGCGCAGAAATTACTGAAAAACCTCAAAGTTGTGAATGATGTCGCAGAAAGAGGCGTGAAACTAGTTGAGGACTTCGATGGGCGTATTACACAACACGATCAGCATCACCTTCTTCAATGCATCGAAGAGCATAGACACATTTATCCAAATACCAAAAAAGATACTCTTATGAATAAATTTGAATAACTACTTTTAACTTATACTTTTGTAATTTATTTTTAATTTTTTGCCGGCCGTTTGTATCGAAGTTTTTGGCCAGCTAACTTTTGTGGAATGACTCGTAATGTGCTGTCCTCACTACAACTGCATTTTGCATTTTCGCTTTAAACCCTTACCAACATTAGATGCATATGATGAAGCAACACAATGAGGAGACAGGAATCTGCATTTTCAGTGTTGACGACAACTCTTTTGAAAATGTGTTTCAGTGAGGAAGCCATATTAGTTTTGGATTGGTGTTAGGCTCATATGCATATCCATGATTAGTAAAAAACCCTGAAAGCATAGCGATTAAATTTACTAAACACTTAATTTTATTCTTGGACAATGGTCAAATTATGAAGAATTCCACGCAAACAAAGCCAGCGGAACATGGAATGTCCGGGTGAAAAATGCTTACGCCCAAGGACCACTTCATCTCACGATATGTCACATACCGATCCTGCAGTATTAATTCAGGCACAGCACTGATTGTTTCTGGCACAGCAACCGTTTTTAAGTTGAACAAAAACGTTTGGCATCTCAAAGCTTGCTTTAATGAAATATTAAAACGAAAAAGGGGAAATGGAAATTTAATTAAGAAACTTTAAACCCACGGCGCCAGTATTAAACGTTAAAATTTTGAAGTTTTGTTTTTCATTACGTTAACTAGAACCCCCCCCCCCCCCACCTAACTAAAAGTTGGTATTGCTTCAAGTTACATACTGATTTTCCTCCCGCTTTACCACAAACCGCAAAAGCCTATCCAAACCATAATTTTAAAGACAGAGCCTAGATATTTGAAATTGATTCTTAATTGTTTTTTATTGTCAACAGAGAGAAATGTCAATTAAAATTCCCCACAATATTTTTCTCTTCTTTGAAAATTTAAAACTCCCATCACTAAACAGCTGATTACGCCTGCAGCGAAATAAGGTAACATCGCGACGCAGCAAACGCTTTCTCTATTTTATTGCTCTGTGTTGTTAGTTTTTTCTACATTTAGCTGCAGGTCTACGTTTTTATTTCGGTAAACTAGTTTTGTTTGGCTTCTAATGTTTATAAATGTACTGTCCAAATCATTTTTTAGTGTCAAGAAACATGCCCAAGAGGAAGCAGCTGGAATCGGGGCAAATGATTACTAATAAAAAACTATGTGAAAGCAGCGACGATGGAAGCCAAATCGATGGCGATCCTGATCATGTTATTGTTAAGACTGAAGTAGATATCGAATTTGATGAGTCTGTCGATGATGAACTCTTATGTGAGCCAAACGAATCTAGCGAGCTAAACCGAGCAGCGTTCTCCGAAAACTTTTTAAAAGGTTAGTTTGTGTTGTATTGTATTAAAGAGAAAAATATTTGTAACTTTTTGACTTTTTCAGAGATTCTGGGACATGTAAGGAGTATGGAGCAGCGACAAAAGCTGATGGAAAAGCAACAGAAAAGTATGCACAAGCAAATTGTATCCAGATTGGATCGACTCAATCTCGATGTGATTGCCGTGAGGAATGAGGTTCTGGCATTAAGAGGAAAACCAATTGAGGAGCAGCCATGGAACCCATCCATAATACCAAATGCACCATTTTCCGAAGCTGAAGATTTTGAAGCATTCGAAAAAATGATTGAGGATAAGGAGGCGTTTAATCAAACGGTAAGTCTCGTTAATCAAAAAATTAGTATGTGAGTGAAAATGAGAGCATGATTCAGAAATTAATACCGTTAAAATTGGTTCCCAATTTATACGAAATACATTTCGGTTCCAGCACGTAACATATATTTTTTCCGTAATACCGGAACGTACCAATGCAGTTGTATTATTTTAACATGAACTAACGCAATTAACGAAACTTTTAAGCTAAGTTCACAAAGGCAAAGAATTTGACCAATTTTTTATGAAAATTTGGCTAAAAGTCCATGATTGCAGATTTTGCAGGACTTGAAACATAAACATAGTTTACTGCCGAGAAGTTCGCCAATTTTAGCTAAATTTTCATCAAAATTTATCAAATTGTTTGCCTGTGTAAACTTAACTTTAGTTAACACAAAATTCGTATAAAATTCGTTTTACTATTTCAGAGTCATGAAATGACACCAAAACGAAAGTTGCTGTCCATTCAAGAAAAAATGCAAATAATTAACGTTTGTGAAAAAGAAAAATTGTCTGTGCGTGAAATTGCCAAGAGGTAACGTTTCATATCCTCTAAAACAAATGGCTCGTTTCTAAAATTTTGTTTTATTTTTGAAGGTTTAACATTGGCAAAACACAGGCGGCTGAAATTAATAAAAATAAAGAAACTATTCGTTCGAAATGGAAGTCTGGGATAGATGTGGATCTAAGTAGAAAGAGTTACCTGAAAAAAGGCTTATCTGACATAGACAAAATGTGCTTTGATTGGTTTATTAAGGCTAAAAATGAAAGAATTCCTATTTCTGCCCCGATTATAAAAGCAAAGGCAAAGGAAATAGCAAACACATTGCGTGTAAATAATTTTAGGGCATCAGATGGATGGATACGCAACTGGTGCATAAGATATAAGATTACATCTTTGGATAAAGTTGAAGCAACAAACACCGAAAACAGCTTTCTTGAAGTTAAAATTAAAGAAGAATTCAATGAAGAAATTACGGACCATATTACTTCCCAGGAGGAAGTTGGTCGTTTGCAGCATTTAGCCGAAGATGAATCGTATATTTTAAGTTAAGCCGAGCGAATTTTTAACAACTTATTTGTTTTAACCAAAGTAGACTGTTTTTACTCATACAACATGCATATATGTAATAATCATTTATAAAGTTTCATTAATTTATAATGTATGAAATAAAAAACCATTTCTGTTCATTTAAGTGACGACCTTCCGTCTATGGAGACTTTTAAGTCAACATGCTGGACATCAATACCGAAAATAGTACAGGGTTGCCCATATTTGACAGAACTCAACATGTTTTTTTTTTAAATCAAAGAAAAATAAAAATTTGGCGGTTTGGCAATCTTAATCATTTAATTTGTTCCAAGTAGATTTGTTTACATCAATTTTTGAATAGAAATCTCTCAAATGGCCGCCTCTGGCGTTGATGGCGTATTGTGCCCTTTTTGCAGCATTTTCCATCGATTTCGCCAACATTTCGTCCGGAATAGCGGCTATTTCTTCACGAATGTTGTCCTTGAGCTCTTCTACGTCTCTTGGCTTGTTAACGTAAACCTTTGACTTCAAATATCCCCACAAAAAAAGTCAGGCGGCGTCAAATCGGGCGAACGCGGTGGCCAGTCCAAATCACCACTTTTCGACATAAAACGGCCCGGAAACAATTTCTTCAGAAAATCGATTGTTATGCGACTTGTGTGCGGTGGAGCGCCGTCTTGTTGAAACCAGAACTGCCTATACGCTTTCGACGAATATTGGCATCACAAAATTGTCATCATGTCGCGATAACGCTCTTGGTTGGTAACAGCATGGCCATTTTCATTTTGGAAGAAAAACGGCCCAATGACCGTGAAATTGAAATGGGCTTAATTTTTAATTTTTTAAAAGCACGTTGAGTTTTCCAATGACTGTTCTGTTGAATGTATATTTCAACTATTTCAGAGCGCTCGCGTGGCGTGTATTGTTCCATGGTAAAATCTGCTTGACGACGCTTCAAACGCGGTATGTCATTAAGCGATCTGACATCTCTGTCAAAAGTTATGGCGTTGCCAGATGGGTCCGTCGAATATGGGCAACCCTGTAGTTCCATTTAACAGTGGCGTAGCGTGTGGTTATGCCGCCCTGGGCGGAAGTCCACTTAGCCGCCCCTCCCCCCTTAATCGTGCTAAAACCTCAGTGGCAAAGATGCTTAAGTTTAGAAAGAGAACATGAGATGGTCCTGCTCATTGGGCGCCATTATGACCTAAGAAATTGAAAGTTGTCTAGTATAGTATGTAGAAGTAGTATGTAGTATATTGTAAACCTCAAAAATTTGGAAAATATCGCGAAATCGATGGATCGCGAACTATTCTGTATTGACTAAAAAGTATATTTGAAAACAACTTTTCGATTTTGCTCATAGGATAGAACTTTCTGGTTTTTAATATGGAAAATGTGGTTATTTATTGATCAAATTGATTGTTGCGAAACAACTTTTGTTTCATTTTAATTTTTCAAAGCACATTTGTACTAATCAGCACCTCCCTGCATACGCCCTTGATAACATAATCAATATATTGGAAGGGCTAGATAGAAAAAAGCAGTATGAAATGGTGGAAGTTATGGAATCCCCAACATCTTTGATTAAGTCAAACACAAGTTCTTAAAACTGCAGTATTTTTGACTCCGTTCATTGTAGACCGCTGTTATTTAATCCCTTTTAACTGACTCGTAAGCTTTCAAAAATGCATTTAATAAATATTCATTTTATTACTAGATCTTGAAGTGAAGTTTAGAATCTTGCAACGTTCTTTACGTTGGAATAACAGCAGAGTCTAAATAAATTTCAGGAATACCACTATGTATTAATTTAAGAGAATAACACACAGTTACAAAAAAAAATCAAAACAAAACTTCTGGAAGGGACTAGCGATGTTTTAGGTATAAGATTGTAACTTCGCACAGAAAGGGACCTACAGTTTAACGCCGGATCCGAACGGCAAAGTTTGAGAAATTGTTTTTCATGGCTAGTTACTTCACAGCTGGCGCCAATAGCTGGGTGAAGGTGACCGTATGTGTAAAAGCTAGTTTCTAAAGAAAGAAAAAACTTTTATTATTAGATGTTCAGAGGCGGGATCGAACCCACGACCTCCCGCCCAGCAGACCAGCACACTAACCACTGGGCCACAGACGGCCACACATGTTTTAGGTATAGTTAAATAAAATTTTTGTGGCATACTAGAATTTTTTGGATCACATCAAAATTTTGAATAACGATAAAAAAAATTTTTTTTGCACATACGGTCACTTTTTTGCCCAAAGCTTCGTCAAATATGCACTGATTTTCATTTTTTTACCAGTTTTGGAAAGAAGAAACTTAGGTCTTTAAACGTGCCATACATGACTTAACAGGTTTAATTTCCTTTATTGGAGTATTTGCTAGGTAAACCAATTGTTTTCAATAATTAGCAAAGTTATGGTATATTTTCGGATTACGAATTTTGTGCAATATGTTGATGAATCGCGCCTTATAGCACTATTGACCATAATATTGTTGAGCACTTTATAGAAAATTCTTAGAGAGTTTTTATTTCAGAATGAGATTGTCTCTAAGTAGGTACTGTAAATTTAAATAAAACATTTCAAGCTACTGTAGTTAATTTGAATTTTTATACACTTGAAAAGTGTATTATAATTTTGCCCATAAGTTTGCAACGCATAGAAGGAATCATCTCCGACCACATAAAGTATATATATTCTTGATCAGCATCAACAGCCGAGTCGATATAGCCATGTCCGTCTGTCCGTCCGTATGAACAAACAGATCTCAGAGATGGTAAGAGATAGAGGTTTGACATGTATAAAACAACTGCTTCTTATACTTGCAGGCAGATCAAGTTTATTTTCAATTCTTGCCATGCCCCCTCTCGCCCCCGCAATTTTGAAAAAAACGTCAAATCTTCCACAGTTTTGTAGATAGATGATTTGTACCTTCTAGAGATAGTTAGTCATTAGCAATATGTATCGAAGAAATGATAAAGATCGGATGAGCGGTTCTCAAGTTATGATCAAATAAGTAAACTACCGCCCCCGCCCCCTCCCACCCGCTCCCCTCCCCTTTCACAACCAACAACAATCTTAAAGAGAGAGAGAGAGAGAAAGGGAAAGAGAGAGAGAAACTTATAGATGAGCGCAGCAGCAGCACTGCATTCAGCTCCTACTCTAGGTACAGAGTATAAATATAGTCGGGCTTGACCGACTTTCTTACTTGTTTTTTAAATAAATCTGCTTCTGGTGCACAAACTTATAGAATGTGTTGACTGATAGGTTGCTTGTCAAAAGTTAGTTACTAAGAAGGGAGACACTTGACATAAACAAAAAGTTGTAATTTGTTTTTTATTGTGGCCAATATTTGCGTGGCTCAAAACCCCCCACTCTCCCCTAATTATTTGCCGCCCCAAAAATTTGCTGCCCCAGAAACTCGGCGCCACCAGAAATTGCAGAAATTTCGGTAGGTGCACTTACATTTTACACCACATCTCCCTTCAGAATTGTCAGATAGAGTGAGAGATAGAGATAGAGTAATCGCAACAAATACAATAATAAAAAATATTTTAAAAAAATGGTTTTTTTGGTCGAAATTGCAAGAAATTTAATTTTTAATTGCCTAGGAAATATATATTATCTATGAATCGCACTTTTACGAAGAAAATAAGGTATTGGTGAGGAAAATCTGTGTATGCGTACCGATTTGATCCATCAATGGAGTAGAGGAACTAATCAAATTTGCTATTCAAATTCTTCTCAATAAAGAAGATTTTGATGAACTCTTAAAAGATTTCCAAATAAGTGCTCCTGTAACATATAATTTCCATTGATTGAGTCTTTTGGCGGTAAATTCAACGCAATATGTGTCACTTGAGACAATCAGAAAACTTAAGAAACCCCAATTATTGTTCACGGTCTAAGATTGCTAAACTTGTTTGATTTGTTTGATTTATATGATAAGCTTTTAATACTTCGGAAAATCATTCCCTTGATGAGATAAGATATAAAGTTTTTCGGGTTCAAAACTTTGCCGGAATCTCTTATTCATTTGTACCACTCACAGCAGATCATGCAGCGGAGTAATTTTAATTACTCGGTCGAAGACGCATCCATTCATGAGGAAAGGCCATCCGCACAACCTTTTTATGTCCAACCAAGCCCAAGGACAACAACAAATTCTTTGGACAGTGCAACTTCGCCTTGTAAGTCTCTAGCTATTTAACCATAACTTTGGTTACTAATTTAATTTTTCATTTTTTAACAACAGCAATTCAATCCTTGATCAACGACGCATGTCAAAAAGCTGTCCAAAAGGTGGAGGATTGTAACAATCTAATATTGCTCAGGCTTACGGAGGAAATTAAAGGGCTGCGTAAAGATGTTGGCGAATTGAAGAAAGCGGTATCGCTTACTAACTCCACTATTTTACCAATCAAACCATTTAGCAGCGTTGACGATTTCCTTCGGTTTGAGAAAGCTGTTCAGGAAGATATAGATAAATTTTCCTTGCTGGTAAAAATTAAAAATTTACCAGTCTCAGTACGAAATGCTAGTTTTTGTTTCTATTTTTAGAAAGCAGATCTTAAACGATGGTCTACATCAAGTTCCAGGAAATTTGTTACAAAGTCGTGGCAAAAACTAATGGATGACAGAGTAGCGGAAAACTTTTCGTGGAGAGGCACTGCGGACAAGAAGTGCATTCGAGCCTTTACGGTCGCCACTGCCATTCGTCGTAAGTAACAATGTTTTCATTCAATTTATACTTAGTCAAATAATTACATTAATATTTTACTTCTATTGCAGAAACTTTTATTTGTGATAATGGAGGCAAGGAAGAGGACTTTTTATTTGCCTCGAAATCATTTTTCCAATACGCAAAAAATCGCATTAAAGTTAAAACCACAACAACAACAAAAAAGGACAGCTGCAAAATTAACAACAGCTGAATAACGTTAAATTCTTATTTTACTCCTCTAGAATAACACCTGAAGTTGTATTTGTTAAATGTAGTGTAAGTAATCAAAGAATCTGAAAAGCGCTAATTTAAAATATTTCTAGAACGGTCAAAATAAATGTTTAAACCACTCACTTACTTATTTCATTCAAAATACGTGTTTGTAAACGTATTAACAAAGCTTATGGAAAGCGTATAAAAATGAATTAAAAAACATTTTCCTAACACGTTTGCAAAATGCGTTTTCAAAAACAATTTTTGCATTCTTCGTTTTAAAGCTTATAAGATGGACGCGTTTCGTTTATAATCTGCTTATTTTGACGCGTTTTAGCGAAATGGAGCAAAATTATAGCCACACCTTGTTTTTAGTGTAAGCATAGAACCAGTGGAGCTAGAAAAACTTTGCGATTACTGTTTGAAGAGCGTTAAAAATGAGAGAAAATAAATGACAAATATCAACATCAATATCTCAGTGCAAAAACTAACTGTTATAATTAATTTTCGAGTTGCGCGAGGTGCCGAACGCACAAATTAAATTTCTTATTCTGTGGTGCGGCAGAGCTCGCAAATAACTGTTGACCGTTTATCCCTTTGCGGTCTGCGCGGTCTCTCTCTGAGCAGAACACTTTGTTTCGATTTGTTTTGGTTTTCAGTTGACTGTTCTCAGTTGAGCTATTCTAGTTGTGCTCATTCAATAACAACATACAGCGAGCGATGCGAGTGTCAGCAGATGAGCAATAAAATGAAACGCTCAACGTAAACGATCTTTTGTTTTGGTTTGAGTTTGGCTTGTGTGGCTCAGAAGCCCAAACGAACGCCTCATCCGCACACACATGCATACAAATGCAAATGACTTTTATTTTCTTCTCTCGCATTCAAACGGTCTGCGAAAGAGCAGAGCAAAAGGGCAACAATAAAATTGTTTGTTCTCTGAGCGCAGACCGATATATTCAAGAGACGAGGTGAACGGTTCCTCGTTGACTCTTTGCTCAAAGGGTCCGTATATAACAATTATTATTGGACAACGAAAAAGTTCAACAGTTATTTGCGAGCTCTGGTTTGCGGGCGGTGATTTTATTTCCGTACACTTGGTTGAGTAACTAGTAATAGATTTGTAAATATGCCAAGTGGGCCAGTGCTGTCAGATGTCGAAAAGGGCCAAATTTTGGCGCTCAAAAGTGAGAATTGCTCGCTCCAACAAAGTTGTGAGAAATTTTTTGAAAAACCGAAATGAATATGGAAAAACCAACACGGAGGAAGATAAGCCGAAGATTAGTCAGCGTGACCAGCGCCGATTAGTGAGTGCTGTAAGTAATTCATAAAAGACCGCTAATGCTTTAGCGCCTAAATGTGGCCTAAAAGTGTCTCGCTGGACTGTTGCACGGTGATTGAAGAAATCGGAAAAAATAGCGTGACAAAAATTGAAGCTCGGTAGCAAGGTACTGGATCGCCATAAAGAAGACCGCATGAAATTCGCCAGAAATAACATCTGAACTGACTGGACAAAAGTAAAAACTTTTTATAGAGCAATGTATAAATATTAATTAATCTTTCTAGATCATTTTAATTTTGGACGGTCCTGATGTGTTTTTGCACTATTGGAGGGATTTTGTGGAAGGAAACCCTGTACTTTTTTAAGAGAAATTTTGGAGGAGGATCATTGGTGGTTTGGGTTGCGTTCTGCGAGTCTGGATGCTTGGAGCTGGCATTTCCAAGAACTTTGGAACTTTTGCAATTGAATTTATTGCCTTTTATTCGCGGTAGAAAATGTTAAAAGTTCATTTTACAACAGAAAAACGCATCAATGCACGCAACATAAGGCAATTATGTTTGTTTTTCGGAGTGCCCCGCGTGCTCCCCGGACATGAGTAAGTAAAATAGTACCTTAGTACTATTGATTAGTACCTTAGTACTATTTTACAATTACAGTACAATTAGAGCTCCTTATAGCTCAAATTGGCAATAATTAAGGCATGGGAAGAACTGTCCCTTATTGATTTAAAAATCTTCGTAGACAGTATGCCGAATAGGATCTATGAGTAAATTAGTGCTAAAGAAGGTTACACTCATAGTCAAAGTGAATAAAAATATATTAATTAGTTTACATTTTTCTATAGTGTATTTAATTTAGTGAAGTGCGGCTATAATTATGCATCTCACCACGAAAAGCAAATAACGAAAATGAGAGTGTTGATTTTAAGGCTCTTTCAAACATTAATCGCAAAGTTCTTCTAAAAATTTCTTTCTCTTTTTGGATGATGGAACCTCAAAAAGTGTCCATACGTTTAAATCTGTTGGAAATTGCAGAAATTTTTAGCATTTAGCATATTAGCAAAAATGAGCAAATTCAGTTTTACCGTTCAGGTGGTATTAAAAATGTCTATGGTCCGTTTTGCCTCCCGTTTGTGTGCACAGTATTTGAATTTGTTGAAAATCTTTTAGAGTTCAGCACAGACACTAGTTGATCCGTTGTACAATGATTTTGGTCCGGCACCTAGGTAACTGAACAGCATGACCCATCTGAATCAGCCGATGACTTAGAAAACTATCAAGAACACGCAAAAGATCGAAATCCCTTCTGCCAAAGTGAACTTAACGATCAAATAAGAGATCTAGATCTTTCAAAAGAAATTTCGGAAATTTTAGCATCACCTTTGCAATAACGGAATTTTTTAAGGGATGATGTCAAAATAAAATGCATTATCGGCAAAAGCGCAATGCGTTGTTGCACCAGTGAAACATCAAACCTTCGATAACGCTAGCACATGCCGTTTATATAAAATATCCTATGAATCAATGGCCATATTGCTTGATTTTATAAATCACAAGGAATATAAATGAAAATTTTGCGCAGCCCTAAAAGTTGTTGCAAAAGTTTCAGGATTGCAACAAGGATATACCAAACACTTGTGTTTTTTGTGCAAATGGGACAGCAACCCGAAATGAGCACTACGTTCGAAAAGAATGGCCGGTCAGAACGAATTACATAGTTGGCCAAGGAATTGTAAAGTTCGAGCCACTTGTCAGTAAGGAGCAAATTATACTGCCTCCCTTTATATAAAACTGGGATTATTTAAAAATGTTGTGAAGGCTCTACAAAAAGACGGTGATGCATTTGCATATCTGAAGAGTGTGTTCCCTTACCTATCCCTGAGGAGGACGCATGGAATTCGTTCTGTTGTGTTGTCACTTCATTTCTTGGAATTTTCAAAAGTCCTAACTATAAAGAAGTCGTCGCAAACTTAATAAGAAATTATGAGAAAATAAATAAAGGTTGTATATTATATTAAAGTTTTCATTACACTCAAACGCTGCACATTGTATTGCAAACAAGAGTAATAATGTCGTTGAAACTTCATTTTTTGGATTCTCGTTTGGATTTCTTCCCTAAAAACCTCGGCGATGAGAGTGATGAGCATGGTGAACGATTTCATCAGGATATGAAGAGTATGGAACGCCGCTATCAAGGATTTTGGGATGAGGCCATGATGGAGACTTTTGTTGGTTTCTTACGCGAGAGGAAAACTGTGCACACAAACAGGGGAGCAAAACGGACCATAGACATTTTTTTTACCACTTGAACGGTAAAACTGAAATTGCTCATTTTTTAGATAAATGCTAATAACTTCTACAATTTCCACAAGATTTCGATATGTGAATACTTTTTGAATTTGTTATACATTAGGTTATATCATCTACAAGTTATTTCTTAATTAAAATATTTCAAAACAAGTGAGAGGTATTTTTCAAAAATGCGAAAAACGGTAATTGGGGATTATCTCGAAATCTGTTCTACTGAGAAATTTATAAGTTCCGTATTCGGATTCAGCGCGTGATTTTACATTAGGAGTGACATCAAATTGTAGAGGATTAGAAAATATTTAATAATGTAAACTTGTTTATATTATTTATTTATTTTTTTTAAAAAAAAGCGTATGCGTTTAATTTTATTTTGTCATATTGGTATTTTTGTGACTGAGTGTCTTGTGTGCGCGTCTATCAAAGTGGTTGAGTAATACTTGAGTGTGTAAAAGTTCACTTGTAGTTGCAGTGCAGCTGTGCAGATCTGTAATCGAAAAGTTTGGTATTGGCGCCCATTTAGCCAGAATGTTTATTGTTTACATTGTCTATGGTTTGCCCTTCTGATGACTTGCTTAGATCGATTTATTTCGATTTTTTGATAAACAATAAGTTATGTTATTTCTGTCATAAATTAGTTTACAAGTTTAAGCCCAATCAAATATTTAAAATTTGAGTTTTTAACCGTGTGCATTTTATTTTACAGGTAAGCAATTTCGAAGATCTGACCGAAAAAGAGTTTGAAAAATATATTCGTTTGTGCTGGCGCAAAATACTTGTGGATAAGCTGGCCGAAAAGTATTCTTGGAGAGGAACGAATATTAAAAAATCCATAAGGGTCTCCCTTGTTACCTTAGCTATACGAAGTAAGAACTATGATGATGATATTGTGAATTATGAATTAAACTAAAAATTTTCAATTTGCAGGCGCATTTAAAAGGAAGTTCCCAAGTATAGAAGACTCTGATTTTGATAAAACTTCACAAAAATTCTTCCAATATGCGCATGATCGAATTTCAAAGAATTGCAAAGCCAGTAGCGCAGCTAAAAAAATTAAATCAGAAGATCCCTTAAATTTATTCCTGGATCAGTCTTAGTTAATAATCTTTATAAGAGAAAATTACAAAATAAACATAAGTAGTTTTTAAGTACTTAAGAGTTTTACCTCATTCCAAATAAATCACACTAAGGGCCGATTTGACATCAACTACATGGCTCTATGTCACATAAATTGAGATAGTTTATCTGACACATAAAAGCTAACTAGAAGATGTGAAATCGGCCCTAAATTTTTTACAACAATTTAAGATTTTTTTGGACCCGAACAAAAAGACTCAGACTTTTTTTTTAGATTTTATTCAAAAGGAAAATTTACAAAATCGTAATCATTTTAAAGATCTATTAAAATAATGTTATCAAAAAGTACAGAGAATTCAGTCAGAAAAGGTAGAAAAACTGCGAGGAGTGCCGCATTTTTAACTGGGTACTCCTTCTCTTCTCCTTAGCAGAACACAAACAATTGGAGCCGGAACTCCTGCGGCTTCTCTTGATAAAGGCCAAACTCAAAAAAGCAGTTACGCTGTGGTAACTGCAACTTTTTGTGCGATTTGGATAAACACTTTCGTTCCTTGTCCAAAAGACATGTCAGCTGCATATTTGTTAGTCCACATCTTGTTGACTCAAGATAAACGGAAGAAGGTATCCTTTAGCCCAGCCCAGGCGCCTGCTCCTGCTTAAGAACATTTGCACCTGCAAAATAAATAAGGTCAGGTTAGTCACGCTTCAAAGTAATAGATATTTTGCTTAAAGTTTGCAATAAAATCAGTTTAAAAAAATGTTGATAAATCAGTCATGGACATCAGATGTCCCTATCAAAAGTTATCATCACTTAGAGAAAGTTAAGACATTGGATTAAGAAGATTGACTTACAATTCATTATGTATTGCCCACTTTCGACTTGCTCTGTCAAATGCGAGCTTACTTAAGAGCTGATGGTGTACTTTCCGCACAGTTTTTTTTAGCCCATCTGCAAAAACCAAAAATATAGACCATTTAGTAAAGCCAAAGGAATTTAGAACTATGAATTAAGACTTTTGATTTGATCAGTTTAACAAAATGTTGATAAATCATTCACAGACATCAGATGTCCCTATCAAATGGTATCATCATTTAGAATTATTTTCGAAAATATTTTAAAAATAAATCTTACCATTCAGATGCAGACCAAATTGAAGCTTCCGCTCAAAACAATTTCCATCTGCAAAAAATATAAATTTGTATAAGTAAAACTTCAGAATAATAGAAACTTTCATTAGGTTTTTAATTGAATCAGTTTAACATTATATTGATAAATCAGTCATGGACATCAGATGTCCCTATCAAAAATTATCATCATATAAAAAGTAATAAAGAAAATATTTACAAATTGTACTTACAATTACCAGCATAAGAATATTTCCTTTAAATGGCAGACCATTCTCAGAACCAATTCCAAGATTAAAGTTTTCCATCTGTAGAAAAAGAGAATTTACTTTGATTAGTCAAGAATAAAAAGTTTAACACCAAAAAAACAATGCAAAACGTTAAAATCAGTTTATATAAAATGTTGATAAATCAATCATAGACATCAGATGTCCCTATCAAAAGTTGTCATCAGTTAAAATTTATAAAAAAAAATAATATTGAAAAATTGTACTTACATTCAGATAGAGTTCAAAAAATGAGTTGGAAAATTTTCCTCTGAATGGCAGGACCACTCAATCACTTTCAAATTAAAGGTTTCCATCTATAGAAAAAAGAGAATTTACTTTGATTATTTAAGAATAAAAGATTGAAAAGAACAAAACTAGGCAAAACATAGCAATCAGTTTATATAAAATTTTGATAAATCAATCATAGACATCAGATGTCCCTATCAAAAGATATCATCATTGAAAACTATGGCACGAGGGTTGTTAAAAAAGTCTTTACATTTTAAAATGAGGCTTGAAAATTTGTTGCTAACTTTGAAGAAAGGTTTGTAGTCATCTTTTAAATAATCTTGGCAAGGCACTTTGCCAACGAAAATTGATTTAGAAAATCTCAGATAAATGAGGTAAATTTCTAAGCGGAGGATTACCAAATATGGACGCTTTTCCTGCAATTAAAGTTTAGCAGATCCAATAATGATTACATCTAACATCCCGACTTTAAATGCTTAAGCCCCGTACGCAGAACGACAGAAAATTCCTTTCGTCACAGTATTTCATATAATTAGAAACACCTTGGCTTTGCTTTGATGCTCATGAGCTGTTAGACAGTGATTCTATTTATGTGAAATACTGTGACGAAAGGAATTTTCTGTCGTTCTGCGTGCGGGGCTTAAATAGTCATTTTTAGGAACGATTTCTCATCTTCTACATAGAGCAAATAGTAGAGTAAATTTTGAGGTTATCAGACACATAGCAGCTATCTGGAAGCAGATAAATCGGCCTTTAAACTTGTGTTTTGTAAAAATGTTAAGTAGGTCGACGTCCAAAAGGAACATGCCACAAAGATGGCAAATTTCGCCATGAAAAATATTTACGACTGCAGAATGTTTGACGGGCTCAGTGTGATTAGCCAACTAGTTTCAACCGTGTTTCTCGTTTGTAACCATATTTTGAGTTGTGTCTTATGTTGTCTAAAAAGTACTTACCTCAAATGGGCCACGTGATGCTTATCATTTCTTGGTAGAATAAGGACATATTTGAAGTCTTCTATAAATTGTGCAAAACGATGTTGCCGACATGTCGCTCAACAATATGGAGGCAAAACACTTGCCTTGAAAAAGGCAAGCGTGATGCTAGGAAATAGAACACTCATTACTCCATTAAACTATGTCAGAGTGTCTAAGAACTCCATGCCACATTAACCAAAATGAATCCATCTCGTTTTCTTTCCAACACGTGTTTCGTATGTGAAAATATATTAAAGATGTGCACTTTTGTTAACTTGTCACGAGTACTGTGAGTAACGAGTCGGTTATTATCGGCGATCCAGTGACAGCGAATAAGTAACCATAAAAAATTATCCAAAAATTTTTGCATTTAGGAAGGGACCAGATGCATTTTACCACCTATTTACCTATTTCCCAGTCGTTAAATTTTTATTTTTTATTTTCTAATTTCGCTTCAATGCAAAAAAGACACACAGCTTGGAATCGTGACTATGTATAATGTTAGGTGGACACTGTTGTCTCTGACAATTAGTGACACAATTTAAAAGGTTTCACATCGGCTTCACAGAAAGTATGATACACCAAGTGGTTTTAGAGGGAGAAAGACAGTCACATTTTCCGTCCTCTCTTCTTTGGTAACCCTGTTCAAGAGGTAATTCTGTAAATTCTTAATGATTGTTTCCCCCATTTGCTGGACTCAAAATTTAACACCGATACTCCTATTTAATTTAAAGTAAACCAAAATCTGCCGTATTTGACAATTGCGACTATTTCCAACAGTTCGCCCAATGTAAGCACCTAAAGGGTTGCAACCCCAGAAAAATAATTACAACCGCAATGCAAATTCGGTATAACATCCATAATAAAATTTGCAAGGAATTTATTTGATTGCTGATTTCTTTTAGTTTTATTTGCGACGTTAAAAGTTTTTTCAGTACTGTTACTAATGAATTTAATGTTGAATTTGTCTTTCATAAAATGTTCCGTTCTACAGAATGACACAAAATGAAATGAAATAGGGTTAACTATTTTTGGCCTAATTTTAAATTTTTGAGGAATTCATAGAAAAGTAAACAGTTTTTTTTTTCAGGGACCGTAACGGTTATAATTTTTAAAATAAACTTATAAAATAAAAGTTATTTGTTGATTTTTATCAAAAAAAAAAATTTACTCTTATTTTTCGATCAAAATAAAAAATTTATGAAATAAAAATTAAATTTAAATTTTTATTTAAAAATCATAAAATAATAGTTGGTTTTTCAATTTTTTATAAAAAAAAATCTAAAAATAAAAGTTATTTTTCAATTTTTATTAAAAAATCTTAAAATAAAAGTTATTCTTAATTTTTATTTTTATTAAAAACTCTAAAAAAATAAAAATTATTTTTCAATTTTTATAAAACAAATCAAAAAATAAAAGTTAATTGTCAATTTTTATTATAAAAATTGAAAATGAAAATTGAATGTAAATATCTTGAGAACCGCGTAGTGTATTGCCAAAATTTAAAAATATTCATGATGTACAGCTCAATACCTATCATTTGATACATCACATGTCCTGAAAGGACCAGCATTAAGGATCCTGAAGGGATGAATTCATGGGAGTAAAAACAAATAACAAGTGGTGGCAAGGAACCTCGTGATGTTTATCGAATAGTTACAAATAAGGGTACAGGCAGGGGAGTTGCAGAAACATCAGCTCCGCGAAAACATAAGCGAAGAAGTAAAGAAGGAATTGCATATAATACATGTAATGCTCTCTAAAGCATTTTATTTGTAAAACTTGGTTTGTAGAAATGGCCGCATTGTCGAAGCTGGGAAAACCTGCAGCATGCGTTAACACACTTAGTTCTACAGCTTAGTACACCGAGAAAAAATTGATATGTATGACTCAATTCGATTTTTTTCAAATCAATTTTAATCTGATATGACTAAAATTAAATTAATAATATAAATTGAAAAAAAAAGGTGTGAGTGTCGCTAGCACTCACGAGTCTTTGATGTGAAACATGATGCTTACTTTAGGAGCTTATTTTCAAATCACAAACTCTCTCAATGGTGTATAAATCAGCAAGGGCTCAGTCGAAAGAAGAAAATTAACGGGGAATAGAAATCCAGAAAATCCAGAAATCCAAATCCCACCCAAATTCAACCAAGCTAGATGCCATTTAGATCCCACTCAGATCCAACGCTGATCCCACGTAGATACCGCCCAGATCCTACTCGCCCAGATCCTTTCCAGATCCCACCTAGATCCCTTCCAGATACCACCCAGAGCCCGCCCAGATCCCATCCAGATCCCACCCAGATCCCGCCCAGATCCCGCCTAGATCCTAACCAGATCCCACCCAGATCATGCTAAGCTCCCATCCAGATCCCACCAAGATCGCACCCAATTCCCATCCAGATTCCACCTAGATCCAGCCCAGATCCCACCCAGATCCCACCCAGATGCCACCAAGATCCCGCCCAGATGCCACCCAGGTCCCACCCAGATCGCACCCAGATCCTGCCCAGATCCCACCCAGATCCCTTCCAGATCCTACCCAGATACCGCCCATATCCCACCCAGATAACGCCCAGATAACACTCAGGCAATACCACCAGATCTTTCCCAGATCCCACCCAGTTGCCCCTATTCAGCATTTATCCTACCTCTTCACTTCCCCCCTCTGCCCATTCTCTTATGTGTGTATGTTTGCCGGGACACACAACACAAAATATTTATGACGTCAGCGTCACGTGACGCTGAAATCAAATTTTACTCCTACTAAAATCGTTCGTACCGAAATTAAAGATGTTTCACATCAAAAAAAAAAAATGTTCCGAGGCGGGATTGAAACCACACCTTCCGCTCTGCAGTCCCACACACTAACCTCTACACCACACCAGGTCATACCATACTAATCTCTCACAGCTTATATTAGCCATGCCTTCAGAAGAAAGTGACAAAAGAATCTTGGACATGTGATGTATCAAATGATATGTATTGACCTGTACATCATGAATGATTTTAAATTTTGGCAATACACTACGCGGTTCTCAAGATATTTACATTCAATTGATTTTTATAATAAAAATTGACAAATAACTTTTATTTTTGGACTTTTTTTATAAAAATTGAAAAATAACTTTTTTTTTTAAGATTTTTTAACAAAAATTGAAAAAAAAACTTTTATTTTTATATTTTCTATTAAAAATAAAAAAATAATTTTTATTTTATGATTTTTAAATAAAAATTTAAACTTAATTTTTATTTCATAATTTTTTTATTTTGATCGAAAAATAAGAGTTAATTTTTAATTTTTTTGATAAAAATGAAAAAATAAAAATTGATCTTGTTAACAGTATACTGAATCCTGATTTAGTATATCTAAGATTTTCCCATTAATGTAGTTAATTTTTTTCAGGTTCAATTTTTTCAAACTCCCAACTCTTATTTACGATCCCTGGTTTTTTTTATGAAACCCATGACACATTCTCTGGATATTATTTAAAAGAAAGCTGAATGCAATTTGGGTGCATGCGTTGCGGAGATAGCCCCTTACACACAAATTTTTTCCAAAAATTGATGGTATAGATTTTGTAACTGCTAAATGTTCTATTTGGGCGTTGACATCTTTCATCCCTAAGCGATATATCGGCTAAGAACTTATAAAATGTGGCCATACTGTTTCGTTTTGCCGGTATTTAAAATCCAAATGCACTTTCCAACACTGACAAAATGCTTTAAATCTATTTACAATTTCAATTGTTTTTTTCTTTTATTATATAAATAGATATTGCGAATTGGACACTGCATTTAGTTTGATACATAGTAAATATAACTTGATCTAAACATTTATAGGTTTATTTGTATTTCTATGTGTCCTATTGGCCAACAAGTTTTTTGAATTGCTTATAAGTTAACATGGCAGTCCGGCGACGACTCTTCACTTATTATTTTTTTACTCAACAAAAAACTAAAGACTAATCTGCAGGAGATGACTGCTTCTGTTGCTCTTCCTCCTGCTGCTGCTGTTCTAGTTCTTGCTGCTGCTGGAGTTTGAGTCGTTTTTTGGCTTGAATATCGGCCAGAGTCTGCTCAATGGAGCGCATGTCCTTTTTATTTTTACTGGGGACAAAGCCATAACTCTGATTTGTTTCGGTTTTGCGAGCTGCCTGGAGGGCCGCCGATTCACCTATAAGATGAGCATATTTAGCCTTGTAGTTGGACGAGGGTTTGACCTCTCCTGCTTGATCTG
Organism: Lordiphosa stackelbergi; assembly: GCA_018904235.1. Classification (NCBI taxonomy): domain Eukaryota; kingdom Metazoa; phylum Arthropoda; class Insecta; order Diptera; family Drosophilidae; genus Lordiphosa; species Lordiphosa stackelbergi. Next base: position 52,761 of record JAEIFU010001062.1, read on the forward strand.
TGTTGTCTAAGGAAGCGGATTTCGAGTGGGAACTGCAGCTGGCCGCTTCAGATTTATCACTTTGCTCCTGCGCCAGGCGCTCTATGCGGCGTTCTGCATATTCTTTGGCTATGTCCTCATTCCAGCCGTCGCCATTGCGACGGGCTGTGACCTCATCCTCTCCCGGTGCATGCTCCTTCTTGTACACCACCGAATGACGATCCACATCCTCGCGTCCAAAGCTCATGGCTATGAAACCGCCGTTCTCGGCTATTTCGTGTATGACTGACCGATGCACCTTATCCAAGGGCTGAAACTCGATGCACATTCGATCATCCTTTGCGAAGCGTCCCATTCGCTCCTCCACATATTTGCGAAATCGTAGTAGTTCCTCTTTCTGTTTGTTCTGCATGCGTTCCATCATCTCCCTTTGTTTCTTGATTAGCGTCTTCTGTTGCTCATTGGTTGCTGGAGGGGCGTCCATTGAGGACAGAATTGAGTCGAGAAGATCCATTTGGTCCCCTTTAAAAAAAAGGCGTATGTGAAGCTGGATTTGGTTGATTGTTTGGATTTTGAGTGCGTTTCGAATCTTACCACTTTGCGTAGTCTAGTATTAGCTCTAAATTTTGAATAACTAAGTAGTAAGCATTTGTTTGATTTGTGTAAAATAAAATAGTTCTTTTTTTTATGGGCAACCGGTGCTTGTGGGGCACCAAATGTTCTGAGGGGACTGCCAACTTGTTAAAATGGCATAAACTATTGGTATTTCTTATTACACCACAGCTGTTTACTGTGGGCCACGCAATATATTATTTTAGGTAAATGTAAAATTGGCTATACAGCCCCAAGGGTCAAGCCAAGCTTCGGTCAATCTCTTGGCGTTTGTGATTAGAAGAGAGAAAGGGGCCTACAGTTTAACGCCGAATTCGAGCGGCAAAGTTTGAGAAGCTTCTTCATGGCTGGTTACTTCGTTTGCTCAGATCAAAATACACCAGTTTTTGCGTCAAGGTGGATTATGTGCAAATGGTTTTCTGATGTAGCCTTATTGTTAATCGCACCAGCAGAGTTGGAAACGCACTAATTATAGGTTGGCTGCACGGCTGCGCACACCTTTTGATTGTTTTGCTGGTTAGGCTCCAATTGAAGTCGAAGAACATATATAGAGATAGATGGCCAAGCTAACTTCGTCTGTGCCGAATTTTTTTTTTACATTGACAGTTCAAAGATTCATTAAGGCGAAATTGGAATTTTTAAAGCCATGTCGAGGTTTTCAAACCTAAAAATATCTGATTTTGGATTCTCCAAAAAATATTCTAATTTTTGAGCCTTGTTGTGCAAAGAACTTCACATGTTGAAAATAGTATGGAGAAAAGTACGGTCTAGTGTACATTATTTTAATGCTTAGTACTTAGATAGACTAACTCGATTCCAAATGGGTATAAACTCCATATAAAAAAGGGTGGGCCAGTGTTTTCCGCCCATGACTTCTGCTTTCCATATATCCTCCAAGTATCTATGAATATTAAAAAAAAGCAATTAATAGATTTGCAAAAGAGGAAGAATTTGCGCGCTTTTTATTAAATATTTTGGATTTCGGATTTTGCACTTTTCCTAATACGGATCAATATTTTGGTTTGTTGGTATGTTTTAGAAGTCTCTGTTTCAGAAAAGGAACCAACAAAATCGATTCATTTTGTCGCCGTTTACTAAGTATGTATGTATTGTAAGTGAATTGTCTTCATATAAATGTTGTTGGCCACCTTGTCTTTTTGTCGTCTTGTCGTCTTGCTCTTATTTTTCATAGTTGGTAGAAGTCCAACTGTAGGCTTCGGGCATTTTGCTTTGTAGATTTGGTGGCTTGCTTTATTGTGTCCATTACTTAGACTTATTTAGGTGATTATCCGGCAATGAGAATGCGGCTTTGTCTCTTTTTCCTCGTAGAATTTTTTTTTAACAGTCGACCACGTCAACCTGACAAAGGATATCGTTTACACACGTAATATGAGGTTTTTGCATCTTATCGAATGTGTAACAAAATCCGGTAACACTGCTCGACAAAATGAGAGTCGATTTTCCCCCATTGGACCAAACCAACTTTTTCTAATGTAAATTGACCCGCTGATCACGAAAATCGCCATATAAAAATTCTATCGACGCGTTATCGAGATATTATCGATAAACGGTTTTTTTCGATTTTTCCAAAAGTTGCCTCCACTTAAACTCTCATAACTTTATCGTTTTTCAATCGATTTAAAAGCTCTAAACAAATTTTAAAAGAAAATACTTGGCCAAACTGTTTGTTTTCAGACAAAAATGAGCTATAATCTGTGCTGTTAGAGCTATAGGCTCAAATAAAGAAAAAAACTATTTTATTTTGCTAAATTTCAAAATTTATCGAAATTAAAACGCTTGTAGATCATAACTATACAAAAATGCTACGTTTTTTTAATTGTACAGTAAAAAATATTTGAATTTACTTTAAAATAAGACCTCACATACAGAAATCGGACATAAGGTGGATTTTTTATCATTTTTTTTAGTGAAATAGACAAAACTATATAGTTGTTTTATTTTGCTAAGGCATATAGAATAATTTAATAAAACATATTTATTGCAAAATCAATCAAATTTAATTTTAATCACTTTTAAAATATAGGGCACCACTTTTTGCAGCAGTATGGATTCTTTGAGACTCTCGGATGAGTCCATGACAATAATTATTAAAGCCCCTTTTGCCTTGGTACCTGATCTTAATTGACATCATTTCCTGGTAAATCCTCTCTCGTTGCTCATCGCTTTCGACACCCAAATTTTCATAAAAGGCGTTAAGGTTCGAGTTCAGAAAGTGAAATTTCAGAGACATTGTGAAAACTGTTGATAATTATTTTAATTTGAAAATTGTATATGAAAATTGTAATTAATCTGTAGGAATGACAATTAAGGATCTTTGATTATTGCTCGGCTAGGCCCGTGTTTCCTGAAAACTAGCCAGAAATATTGAAGATTTCGTATCAATTTTTTTCGAACGTACTCTGAATCTCTTTTTGTACCCTTTAAATCAATAGACTATCAAATACAAAAATTTTTTTCTTCTGAAGCTTACTTTTGCGAAATTCTACGGCAATTTATGCATAACAGGTGTGGAACCCAATTAGCACCCTAATTTTTTATTGACAGTTTGAAGTAATTAAAATACGTTATTTCAAGAGACTCCTTTTGTTAACTCGTTCGGTAGTTCCAACATCCAACCCGTAAACATTGCAAAATAAGTTAACGCTCTTTTTGCATTTAAAATTTACCAAAAGTTCTAGAAATTAAACTAAGCTGAACCATTATTTTTCTAGGGATAACACGCTATCAATAATGTCTAACAGCAACTAAAGTTCGGTTTACACTTCCTCAAGGAGCGTCACATTTCAGTGTCATACCGTCACAGTGTAACGTACGTTCATCGGAACATCAAATTATGGTACGCATGAGTGTAAGGATCACTTAGTTTCCGAAAATGCTGAAGTAATTTGAAAACTTGTCAGCCTGCCCTTTTTCACCAAAACTTGAATAAAAAAGCCATTTCATGTCCGATTTCTGTATGTGAGGTCTTAATTTAAAGTAAATTCAATATTTTTTACTGTCCAATTAAAAAAACATAACGATTTTGTATAGTTATGAATCTACAAGCGTTTTAATTTTATAATTTTGATATTTTTTTCTTTATTTGAGCCCATAGCATCAACATCACACACCCCAGCTCATTTTTGTCCGAGAACAAACTATTTCGCCATGTATTTTCTTTTAAAATTTGTTTAGAGCTTTCAAATCGATTGAAAAAGGAAAAAGTTATGACAGTTTAAGTGGAGGCAACTTTTGGAAAAATCGAAAAAACCGTTTATCGATAGTATCTCGATAACGCGTCGATAGAATTTTTTTATATGGCGATTTTCGTGATCAGCGGGTCAATTTACTATAGAAAAAGTTGGTTTGGAGCTTTGGGGGAAAAATGCTGTCGAGCAGTGTAATTGTCTATTATACGTCCTTCCTCTCCAAAAATTCCGAAATAATTTTTCCTCGATGGACCGCGAATTATGAAGAATTTACGTGCAAAAATTAATTGGCGGTCATCCATGGTTTCTTTTAAAATGAATTTTGAAATTTGCTGTTTTTGCACCGAAATTATGCATGTGCTTTTCTTTAAATGTCAAATTATTAAAAATTAATATGAAATTTGTGAACAAATTTGCTGTGTTCAATTGTTCCGCTAGTACGTTTGTTCAAAAATTGTGATTAATATGGCTTGCGCGGGTTGTGAAACAATTTCGAAGTTTTTGTCGATGTCGGAGTCCGATGTCATTGACTTCCTTATTAGTCATAATGCCATTTTTAAAGGAAATCAGCTGTCCAAAATGTGGTGAAGTGTACAAAATTTCTTCTAAAGGTAATTGTCTATTATATGTCCTTCCTCTCCAAAAAATTCCTTGCAAAATTTCGTTTATAGGTTCGAGGACCGTATTTCGTTGCCAAAAAGATAAAAACAAAAAGTACAGTGCAATTTTTGTAGAAAGTGTTCGCAAAAACACTTATTTTGCTGGTACAAAATTTTCTTTACCTGAAATTTGCAAATTTGTTATGTGGAATGTGGTCAAACTGAGAGGCAACACTGAGTTTTTGGAGGCCGAAATGGGGTGGACCCGTCAATCTATTGTTGACTGGAAAAGTTTCCGCGCGATTTTTTAAAATACTAATTTATAGGAGGTCGGATGTAAACGCGCTTATTAAATTTTATAATTTTCGTCGTTCTCCGTACGGGGCTTTAAAAAAACGGTTTATTTTTCACTATAAAAAGTTTTTCCCTTAAAAACATTTTTTCCCAAGCCATCTCGTTATTTAACGATTTTGCTCCACAGTGATAAGCCCATAAATTGCATCAAGTTGGTAGCTCTCTTTCGCCAAAAAAACAGGCGCGTGCTTAAATAAGAAATTGGTGTAAAAACTTTAGAAACATAAGACGTATAAATCTCACACACACAAATATAATGGCAACAAAACACGCCACCGGTATCCACTGGTTTCGTAAAGGTCTACGTGTCCATGATAATCCCGCACTTGTGCAAATATTCAACTCAGCCAAAGCTGCTCCTGGCAAATTCTATGTGCGCCCTATTTTTATACTGGATCCTGGCATCTTAGATTGGATGCAAGTGGGTGCGAATCGTTGGCGCTTTTTGCAGCAGACACTCCAGGATCTGGACGACAACTTAAGGAAACTCAATTCCCGCTTGTATGTGCTGCGCGGCAAGCCCGTTGAAGTCTTTGAGAGAATTTTTAAGAGCTGGAGTGTGGAGCTACTGACCTTTGAGTCTGATATAGAGCCATTTGCCCTGAAAAGAGATGCAGCTGTACAGAAACTGGCCAAAGAGTGTGGAATTAAAGTAGACACACATTGTTCACATACAATTTATAACCCCGAATTGGTCATAGCCAAGAATCTGGGAAAGGCACCAATAACATATCAAAAGTTTTTAAGCTCAGTGGAAAAATTGAAGTTGAGCAAGGTACTGGACAAGCCGGAGGAGCTAAAGAAGGGCATGCAACCGCCTAAAGATGAACTGGAAATGGAGAATGATTTCGTTTATGATTGTCCCAGCTTGGAGCAGCTGGTGAAGAAACCTGAAGATTTGGGTCCTAACAAGTTTCCGGGCGGTAAGAGCAGGAGCTTCAAAATTTAATCATTTTGATAGAATTTTCTTTCACTTCCAGGCGAAACCGAGGGACTGCGTCGTATGGATGAATCCCTAACCGATGAGCTTTGGGTGGCCCGTTTTGAGAAGCCCAATACCGCTCCCAACTCTCTAGAGCCCAGCACCACTGTACTGAGTCCTTATCTTAAATTTGGCTGCCTCAGTTCGCGACTTTTCCACCAACGCCTTAAAGAGATTTTAGATCGGAACCCCAAACACTCTCAGCCTCCGGTCTCCCTCATGGGGCAGCTTCTCTGGCGTGAATTCTATTACACTGTAGCTGCAGCAGAACCAAATTTCGATCGCATGTTGGGTAATGTCTATTGCCTCCAGATCCCTTGGCAAGAACATCCCGACCATTTGGACGCATGGACACATGGTAGGACTGGATATCCATTTATTGATGCCATAATGCGTCAGTTGCGGCAAGAGGGTTGGATTCATCATTTGGCTCGTCATGCTGTCGCTTGCTTTCTCACACGTGGAGACCTTTGGATAAGCTGGGAAGAGGGTCAAAGAGTATTTGAGCAATTGCTTTTGGATCAGGACTGGGCCTTGAATGCGGGTAATTGGATGTGGCTGTCGGCTTCGGCTTTTTTTCATCAATATTTTAGGGTATACAGTCCCGTTGCCTTTGGCAAGAAAACTGATCCGCAAGGCAATTATGTAAGGAAATACTGTCCTGAATTGAGCAAATACCCCAAGGACCTAATATACGAACCCTGGAAAGCCACTTTGCAGGCTCAAAGAGAATATGGCTGTGTACTGGGTGTAGATTATCCCCATCGCATAGTAAACCATGAACTGATCCATAAGGAAAATATCAAAAAAATGAGTGAGGCCTATAAGGTGAATCGTGAAGTAAGAACAGGCAAACAGGAAGAGGAGTATGGCAATGAGGAGGATCTTGGCTCCACAGGTAAGCGCAAAGCTCGGGGCAAAGGCAACGGAGTTTCTGCCAAACGCAGACGTTGAATTGAACTCTAAACCAAATTCACATAAATTTTGCGCCATTATGCAAAAAAAAAAAACATACCCTTTACCCTGTTCCTTGGCCTTGGCTCAATAATAATAATGTGGCCATTATAAGCGGCTGAAAATGGAGACTATTTCTTCTGGCTGTCAGCCCATAAATCACTAACAAACAACTTCGCTTGCCACATCCTTGCCCCTGCATAATCACGGATATCATGTGCCCATAAAGCGAGAAAAAAACACAGAAGATTAGCCACATTGAGACCATAAACTTGAAGTTGTTTGGCTGTAAATTAACCACAAAAAAGTGTTAAAATGGATTTATGTTAAGTCTTTAAAATCTTTTTACGCGAATGGGAAAATTTATATTATGAAATTTCGAGAAGTATATTTGTAAGTAAATTGGTACATTTATGAAAACAAGAGACCATGATTATGAAACGGATCCAGAAAATAGGCGAATATATTGAAAGCGATCGCCTATTATAAGTGTATACCTACTTCGAACTAATTCGAATCAATTCGGTAGCTAAGTATAATTTGATTGTATCTAATGGATGTTTAGATATGCTGAGCATACATTTTATTCAATTTTTTAAATACATCAATTATCAAAAATGGCTTTAAAGATTTTTAAGATATTCACCTTAACACAAGGTCCGGTATTTTGATACAGCTGCAACATGTAAGTACGATTACCAACTCGAAATTATGCTTACTTGAAATATTGTATGAGATTACTAGGTATTATCCCCTATTAAAGATTCCCTGGATTCAGTGTAAGATTTCCGCGAACCAATCTGCTCTGTCTGATAGTCTGTGCGTGTGAACGAATAGATCTGCAAAATGTTGTGAGTTGCCCCTTTAGAAGTTTAACCACAAAACAAAGAAGATAAGTTTACACTATAATTGCCATCTATCAAATCTTGGTGATAATCTAAACTCATTATAACAATAAGCATAATTCGGGTTTTTGTTTATAGACTTTCCGATCTTTAACATCTATCTCTTTCAGTGGCGTAGCCAGGGGGGGAGGCGTTTTGGGGGTTGAACCCCCCCTGGACGGCATGGAATATATTTTCATAAGCAAAATGCAGAATTGAAAGCTTAATGAATTCTGCTTAAAATGAGTTGTTCTTATCTCTGATTGCATCTCGTTTTCAAGTAGCGGTAAAAAACACAAAAGTTCGATTTTTGTCATGTCTGCAAGTGTATCAAAATTATACGACACTTATCAATTTGTTGGATTTGGTTAATTATTTTTTTCATATAATGGTACAAAAGCAATAGTTAATAATTAATAGAGCCACCATGAGCCTTTGCCACCTCAAAATTCCACGGTACGCACTAAATTTGCTTAAGTAAATTTTGGTCCAAAAGTATTCAGCCAAAAATTTTGCTTTTTGAGGCCCGACTTTCTCCAAATTTGTAGCGTAAACTCGACTGGCTAAGATACCCCAAATGTTCTGAATTGCGTTTAGGTCGGGGGGAGAACGCTGGCCAATCAAAATATTTATATGGTGATTGTTAAAAAAGCGCTGGGGCCTTTTTCCTCTTGTAAAAGATGCATTATCTTGCATAAAACAAGGTCTCTTTCTATATTTTCTTCCAAAAATGGCAGAAGACGATCCTCCAATACCTTCTTTGTATTTCCCACTGTTCATCCTGCAGATTGTAAAAGCACAGATCAAGCGTTCCAGACGCCCTGAATGGTTCCCCCAAACCATTGCAGATCCGCCTCCGAAATTGCGTTTGGAAAACATAAGTGGATCCTTACACAAATCTCTCCAATAGTGTGAAACCTATCTGGGCAATCAAGATTAAATTTTTTTCATCAGAAAAAAATTATCTAAATGAAAATGTTGAACAAAGCTGTATGAACAAAATAAAGTTAAAATTTCATACCGAGGACCAGTTTCTCTCCAAGTTTTTTTTTTTTTTTTTTTCCACAAATTGAAGTCGTGCTGTTTTGTGGTGCGGCTTTAGGAACGGAGCCTTTTTAAGACTCCTCTGACAATGCACTCCGATGATTGCAGAGTCCGCCAAACAGTCATCCGTGACACAGGCTAACTGCAACATGCGGCAAGTGTAGAGCACGAAGCTATCGAATTGCTAGCTTTAGTATTATGCGACTTTTTCGCGGTCAGACAACTTGTGTTTTTTTCTAGAGCTATGCTTCACACCATATTCATCCGGATTGCTAAAAAATTTGGTAATAACACAACGTGTTCGACCGATTTTTTCCGATATTTGGGTTGCATTAAAGCCAGCATCGTTGTAGGCTCTTATCCTTCCCTTTTCCTTGTCGGATAACAAGCGCCCACGCGGCATTTTATTACAAATTCATTAAATTGATAACAGAAATGTAAAAAAATTAAGTGAAACCAAACCTTTCTCTCCAGCCGCAGTAATTGACAATTGTCGTATAATTTTGATACACTTGCAGACAACACAAGAAATCGAGCTTTTGTGCTCTTTTTACCGCTACTTGAAAACGGGAGATGCAATCAGAGATAAGAACAACTCATTTTAAGCAGAATTCATTAAGCTTTCATTCTGCATATTTGATTTTGTTGTATTATGCTTTCCCATTCTCCTACGAGGGTCGAAACTAAAATTTTCGAAGTGTCGTATAATTTTGGGCAGGAGTGTATACTAAGAAAGAAGCAGCTAAAGCAGCGATGGCCCTTGGTGGCATTCCGGGGCCGAAAACATTTCGCTATTGACATGTACACAACCCGAGCGCTTGCCGAAACTGAGACCAAAAGAGCAGAATGGCGTCATTCGCTCGACAGAGTTCAGCGATTAGGTCGAAGCAGATTCACGGGCTTTATTTTCGCACAATAATACACTCTCACTTTTTGTCCTCGCTCTCGCTGGCCATCGCTGATCTAAAGACAAATTAGTAAATTTGACCCAAATTACCAACAATTAACAATTAATTTTTTAAATTTACGGTTTTGATCTACAAATATGTGAATTCTTTTCGTCAAATGTCAAATAAATAAGAAAACTTTACAATTTTTGAGGGATTTAACCACAGAGCTTAAAAGCAATAGCAAAATACAAATGACGTGTACATTTTTATACCCTTGGAGAGGGTATATTAAAATTGTCCGGATGTTTGTAACGCACAGAAGGAAGCATCTCCGACCACATAAAGTATATATATTCTTGATCAGCGTGACGAGCTGAGTTGATATAGCCATGTCCGTCTGTCCGTCCGTCTGTTTCTATGCTATCTCCTCCGTCAGTTTTAAAGCGAAGTCTTTTGGTACAAATACGCTGCACATTTGTCGGAACCTGCCGGATCGGATGACTATAGCATATAGCTGCCATAGGAACGATCGGTTGAAAAAGTAGTTTTAGTGAGAAAAACTTTTTGTTTTCAATGCTATCGCTACCATTCCTCGTATTTATAAGTTTTATATGTTTTCACATAATTTCAGCAAAATCGCCTGTCATACAAAAAAGAAGATCTGAAAAAAAGTTGTAGTATAAAAAACTTTTTTGTTTTCAGTGCTATCGCTCCCAAACTCGTTACTGATCAATATGATATGCTAACACATAATTCAGTCAAGTCTGATCCAAATCGGATGACTATAGCATATAGCTGCCATAGGAATGATCGGTCGAAAAAATAGTTTTTGGTGAGAAAAACTTTTTGTTTTCAATGGTAGCGTGTTTGTGCGTTTCAGTTATAAATATTATCTTTTGAGAAGCGTTTGATCAAAATCGGATGAATATATAGTATAGCTCCCATATAAAGAACTGGCAGAAATATATCGTGCTCCAGGGTATATAAGCTTCGGGCCGAAGTTAGCTTTCCCTATTTTTTGATTGGAAATTATGTTATACCTGAAGGTAAAATTTTAAAATTTGCTCTACACATCTCGCAAAGTTTTTCAATGATTATTAATTGAGGTCTCAGCGAAATAAGGCTCCCATGAAATGAGGCACCAAAAATAAAATGCAATAAGGCCCCACCATTTTTTATATAGAACACAAAAAGCACTATTTTGATCAAATTTGGGGCATTATTTCCTTTCTTGGGAGCATTTTTTCCTAAATAAAGTGTCAAAATGAAATAAGTCCTCAAAAGAAGAAATGAAATAGGACCCCAAAACTAATTTTTGGGGCCTTATTTCATTTTTAAAAAGGGTTAACGCCACATAATATCACTTTCGCCCTAAATTCGCCCGCACTTTTGATTTCGCCCTGCCTAATGAGCCAGTTTTTCCCGGGGGATTGAATTTGCAATGTGAGAACGCTTTTCTAGGCACTATAGAGTCAGGGGGGCAAGGAAATCCTTTCTGCTCTAAATTCGCTCGAATTTGATTTCGCCCTACCACAGAGCCTGTTTTCGAGTGATTTGCAAATCGCGCACTCTTGAATTTAAAATGCATTTTGATGAAAATAAGGCTTATTGGTTCTTGAAGGGTGTTCAATTTGTAAAAAATCTACATCAAAAAAATTAAACATTTAACATGTTAAGTTTATTAAATAAGCAATTTCAATCTAAAATCGCTAGAAAAATCGCTAGTGAAATTGGTCATTCACTGCAACTCACCAAATCGCTAGTATTTCAGTGGTGCCACCTTTTAACATTTGAATTTCGAAATTAATCGAACTTCGTTTTAAAGTTAATACAATAGCGATTTTTGTGTTAAAACAAAGATAAAAAAATTAGATTCACTAGCAATAATTTTTCCGTTGATCTTTTGCTTAAATATTGTGCAATTTGTAAATCGATTGCTGCCAATCTGAGTTGAATATAGTGGCAACGCCGACGCCAAAGTAATGACGAGAAGCCGCTCAAATATTGGTAAATTATTATTTTTCCGAAATGGTTATAATTAAAATTATTTATAATGGGGAAAGCATCGAACAGATGTCCATAGCTAAATTTGCTTGGCTTTTATGAAGGAGCATAAGGACTAGGCCCTCAATCTCACAATGGGCGACGGGGAAGTTGCGGCTGCAGCCTGGAAAGAACTGACTTCAAGTCTGGACAACCTTTCCTCCGATTGCTTGAATTGCATAATGCGTGGCCGGCAATGTTATTTTCGAGCACAGCATCATTTCCCTTATGATTTTGCCTACGTATATCGTCTGACTTGGAAAGACGGTCAGATGCGGATCAAAGACGGGTGCACTCTAGCGTCTCCTTACGGATTTGCGTCTTCCCTTAATCGTCGATTTCCATCTATCGTGCGAGAGGCATTTATTTAATTAACGCAAATCTTTTGCTTACATTTACGTTCGCCATTCTCGTGTAACAATACAGCAGCTAGAGTTGCAAGGTATAATTTTTATTTTGGCGGGCGAAAAATTTGAATTTTTTGTGTGGGAAATAAAAAGATTTAACTCAGTTAAAGAAAATTCAGTTTGTTTTGTTTAAAAAATAACTAATCAAATAGCTTACATTTCAAAATATAAATCAAAAACGCATAAAAAGGCTTAATCTAATTTGCACGTGCGGGGTGTTTACCCTACGCAGTCAAGTTCGAAAAGGTTTGTGAACAAGCTAAAAAAATGAAATCGCTCGAAGTTCTGTGGCATGGCGAAAATATTCGAGCGATTTGGCAAATCGCTAGAAGTCAAATCGCTAGTGAATTCGATTAAGCTTTGTCCGTCCGTCTGTCCGTCCGTCCGTCTGTCTGTTTCTACGCGAACTAGTCCCTCAGTTATGGAGCTATCGAGCTGAAACTTTGCACAGAGTCTTTTTTTTACTGCACGCTGCTAATATGTCGGAACCGACCGGATCGGATGACTACTTCTTGTAGCTGCCATACAAATGTTCGTTCGAAAAATGGGTTTTAGTGAGAAAAACTGGTTTGTTCTCAAAATAATCGCTCTCAAAACGGTCATGGGTAATATTGAATGTTTTTAAGCTGATTTGCGGAGTTTGGTCGAAGTCGCTAACCGTTGTGACAAGCTATTTCAAGTGTTTCAAACTTCGGTGCGGACTTTGCCTTTCTCGTTTTTCTTAATTTTGCTAAATACAAAAATTCAAAATTCAAATTTTCATTATTTAATTAAAAAAATTTATTTATTTCTAGCGCCGCAAGCAAATTAAATTGGGACAAAAAATCGCGTGATTTTTGTATTTAATAATTTGGAATTGGGGTGAAATAATTTCATATGAAATAACATCCCAAACTTGGGGCCTTCTTTAATATTTTTTGGATTTTTTTAATCGAATGGGGCCTTATTTCATTCTTCAAATTGGGGTATTGCATTATTATGATATAATAACCCAAATATGGGGCCTTTTTTTATTTCATATTTTCGGGACTTATTTCCTGCTGCCCTAATTGAGCGGTTTGTTTATACACTTATAAACTCCTTACAACGCACGTTTTACAAAAAATTTACCTGCGGCGCTCTTTTTTTTTCCAATTTTACCTCCAAACCAGGGACTAAACCCGAAATAAATTTCAGTTTGAGTCAAGGCATTTATATTGGCCTGAAGCTTCTTTTACTTGTACAGTAATCGGACAAGCATCCCATTCCCGTATTCTATAAAATATAACTATAGCCGTAATTGAAATCGGACGAGTTAGACACCGCAACCGAATCGTTGACAAAATTTGTTGAACAAATTTATGTATACAGTCTGAGTTTAGGGAAACCGCTTGTGAAATGTGGATTTTAATAAATTTTCGAAATATTGCTCATTTTTGTACTCGCCCTTCTCAGAGCCTTTCCATGTTTTGTGTGTAGAATTGGGTTTTTGAAAGAAAATCGCACTGGACTTTTGTTAATTCTTGTTGGTTCACCTTAGAAACACTGAACCCATTTAATTAATTATCCTCTTTGCTCTATCACTCAGTCTGCCCCGCGTTTTGAACATTTTTTAGACGATAAAAGGCATTTGAACTCAACCTAAAATTTCACAATTTCGTTTAGCTTCATGATAAAAAATGAAGACGCAGTTAATTTATATATTTTTCAATTCATCTTGAACAAAAAAATGTTTTAAAATTATGCAGGAAATTAAGGTCGAAATTGAATATTTGTGCTGTTATTATTTATTACAAGACACTGAAAACTGACCTGGAAATAATAGTGCAATTGAATTCTAGAGGTAACTCCACAACTGTTGTAGTATCCAAAAAAATTGTGAAAGTATGGCATTTGTTTTTTCGCCCATGCTGGGTATCTTTTAAAATCTTTAAAAATCAGTTTTAAGCACAATGATAGTTTTCCAAAGCTTTAATTCATTCGAATTTTGAAGCAATCTTTAAATACCCAGAAAAGAATCAATGAAGTCGTTTTCCGATTTAATATTGGTCACTTTTTCATTATTTTCTTGCTACTTAGAAAGATTTAATTTCATCCAGAAGATGAATATGCAGAATCATTCAAGCTTTTATTTATTAGTTCCTTTTGAACAACAACACGTTTATAAGCTTGAATCACAAGATTCAGTTGTTGAAATTGGGATTGAATTTACAATGTGAGAACGTTTTTCTAGGCACTATATAAAATGTACGAATATTTAAACTTACAAAAACCTATATGTATGTGTTCATTTACGTGTAGAACAAATTTAGTAGAATCATATTTTTGAACCGAACCCTTTTCGACTTTTTTACTCCAGTTCGGGTTCAGGATCGGTTAGAAAAATTTATTCTGCTCCGGTTCAGGTTCGGTTCGGGCTTCGTAAAAATGACGGAGACTCCGACTCCGGAGCGGTTCAACTCCGAACCGGGTTTCAGCTATTTATTAGAACTTTCCTTCTTCACCATCCCCTTCTTCATGATAATCCAAACTCAGTATGATATTTTGTAAATTTTTTGGACCGATTGTTCTACAACTCCTATTTACCCGTCCATTTACCATTATTTCTAAACTCATTTATGAAGTTCTCCCCTGCTATTTACCTGTCAAAAATTGCCAACTGTTAAACGATAATCTTAATTCATTATAATATTTTGCAAATTTCTAGACTTTTTGGACCGTTCGATCTACACTTTCCATTTATGACAATCTTAACCAGAGTTGCCCAGGCCGCTTAAGGCCGCGTAAACGTCAATACAAAATGATGAAAATATTTGTGAAACAACAAGAACCACAAGAAAGAGAAATCTAGAAGTGACATTTTAGTTATTGACTAGTTATAAGTATTCGGTTAAGATAGTAAGGCGATATTTTAGCGCATGTTGCAAAAACGAAGACAGTATCTCTCGGTACAATCTCGGTTTCCGATAGTGCAGGTTTGTTGAGGTACAAACTTCGTAGCTCTCCCAAGATTGGACAAACCCCGATCAAATGCGCAACATTCTCAGTTACACGGAAGTTGCAGAGGGTACATTCAGTTCTGATGGAGCTTACGTGCGGCCTGTTCAGATTTACCATCTCGCAACGAGCACGGCATATAGTGGAGATCGTTTGGATGCCAAAGTGGTCTTGAAAGTTGTTCAGAGTTCCAAGGTTGTGATTCAAGCTTTTGTAAATTGTTCTTGAGTCACTTAGGGACGCCAGATATTTGAAATTTTCTCTTTCCCTTAACTCGATGTTCTCCAGTATCAGCTTATGTGAGGCTTCCCAAGACTCAGGACAATCAAGGTTGATATAGACATTGCAAGTAGAAGCTGTGGCTTGCCATTTCTCGAACACTTGCGTTTTGCTAGCTAACATCATGTCTGCTACAATTCTGGGCAGTCTTTCAAAGATCTTACGGATGTATTTGAAGAGCGTTTGAAGACAGTACAGGTGCAGAGTTGGCAGGCCGGTTTCCAAGTGGATGGCGTAATTTGCAGTTGTGTTTGGCAGTTTAAAGATCCGTTTAACAAACATTCTTTGAAGTCGCTCAACTTCTTCATACTGGGTACATCCCCATAGTTGCGACGCATAGCTTATCACATGATAAGCGGTTTCCCAAAAAAGTTTTTCCATGAGCAGTTCCTGTTAGGGTGACACCCAGGTATTTAAACCTAGTTACAGTCTCCAGTTCGGCATCATTTAAAAACCATTTATCGGCTTTAGGCGTTCGACCACGGCCGTCTTTTATAACCAGTACCTTTGTCTTCTGCACGTTTATCTGTAGACTCCACAGTTGACAGTAGTCGTATAGCTCATTTATCATGCTCTGGAGCATTTCAGGGGAATCAGCCAGTAACGCCATGTCATCAGCGTACACCAAGGTCTTTATGTTGCAACCATTAACATCAACTCCTCCGGGCAGGTACGATGATATGTCGTCGATGTATAATGAAAACAAGAGTGGGCTGAGAAGACATCCTTGTTTTACGCCGGTGTTGTTTGGGAACCAGTCCGAGAGCTCACATTCGTCCCATACAGAAAAGCGTTCAACGTGTTAATAAATTTCGTCGATACTCCCAAATGGCTTAGCTTTAAACATAAGCTATGACGGTTTATTGTGTCAAAGGCAGCCTTAAAATCGATAAAGCAACTATAGAGTTTTCTTTTCCTGTGTAGGTTGGATTGGGCTATCCCTGAGAGCACGAACACTCTGTCATCTGTGGAGTATCCACGGCGGAAACCAAACTGGAATTCGCTGAGGATACTATTTTCAGATACCCAGTTTGTAAGCCGTTAAGGCTTACAAATCAGAGAACACAATTACGAATATCCAGCGTACGCATAGAATGACTATTGGACCGATTTGCCTTCATTTCCTATTTTCTATCTGATATTCTTCATAATGTAAGCTCATATTAACAATTTTCAAATTTCGCGGTCTTGTTCTGCTACTCAGAGCAAAGAAGAATCTAACAAATCAGAGTTCTTGATTTGTAAAAGGTGAAACTATTTATTTACCTAGATTTTTGCCACTCCCCCTTAAAAAAGATTTAATAAATAGGTTTGGAACGGGTTTCTCCACCATCTAATAAAAAAAAATTAAAATTAAGCAGCTCAAAATAGCATCAGAAGGAACCTGAAAAAACTTTACAATCAATCTGATTATTTTGGAGTGTGATGCAAATTATTAGATGATCTTTTGCATAAAATATATTGTTTTAGGCTTGCCTTAACCCAGACTGCAAATCCTATTATATTCTAGAGAAGGTACGCTTCAGAGGTTCGACCCCGTTTCATATTTTAAGATGCGGTTCGTGGAACGGTTCCTAAGCTCTACTTATGTATTTGCCATTTTACTATCTGACTTTTGTTTCTCGAAAGCGTAATTCCCTCTTTGTGAAAAATATTTAATGCGCGACTCTGCCATTAACCACTCGTTACTGTTGCCGCCAATATTGAATTTTGTTCGTTGAGTTTACAATCGTTAGTGTTTTGTTAACATCACCTGTCGACCCATCACAACACTAACGACTGGTAATGCAGAGTCGCACCGACGGTACGTTTTGCGGACATTCCCATAGAAAATTCGTTAGGCAAATAACATGGCTGGTGGTTAGGCTGGTAGCCGGTAGTAACGATTCATTAGCGGATTCGTTAGATCCAGTACCGGAACGCCGTACTACAGGGTCGCTAATTACGCATTAAACGCTTGTTAAACGACTATATTTGTGAAATCATTATAATAAATTGATTTATCAACTAAACATAAAAATGCAAATGAACACTTATTTCGCTCAACGAAGGCACGCTGTTAAACTTCGGGAACCCTAACCTCAACTTCGCAGGTCACAGATGCAATATTTAACGAAAATTAAAAAGATTTGAAATCTAGTTTGCTTAACCTAACCTTTTTGCAAACAATTAATCTAAAAGGCTCGTTTCATGGTAATCTATGTGATCACAGCGATTGCTGACTATCAATTATCTTGTTTAAATAGATAATTATAAGGTGAAATAAAGTATTTTGCATGAGCAGAGTGACAAAGTGTGATTTTTTAACAGCTTTCGGGTTTGATTAAAAAAAAACATAAAGTTCAGAAATATGTATGAAATATTTCTATAGAACGATCTATATTATTTAATGTTTAGAGATGATTTCTTTTAAAGATTGACCGCGGCTGCTCCCAAAATGGTTCATACGCTGGGTTCATTTTTGACATACTCTCTCCAATATATCGTCCGGTATGTTACGAAAAAATTCTTCAATATTGGCTTCCAGTGTATCAACTGTTGCGGACTTGTCGCTATAGACATGAACTAAACGCGTTGTATCACACTATCTAGGCGGCCAATTGACCGGCTTCAGAAGTGAAAAACCTGTTCACCGAACTCGCCTCTTATTTAGCCATTGTTTCGCGTGCTGTGTGACATGTGGCACCGTCTTGTTGAAGCCACCTGCCAGCCAACTCCAGCTCTTCCATATTGGGTAAAAAAAGTTTGTAGTCATCGCACGATAAGCGGTGTTATCTCTATTCACAGTAATGTTCCTGCCTACGGTCGATCTCTCCATATACACTAACGTTTCTGCCTTCGCCATTTTTAAAAAAGTACACCCAACAGAGCACTTTTCGGTCTGCATTGGCAGTTCTTGCAATGCTTCTGGCTTTTCTTCACACAAAAACAGGGCAGATTTGTTTTTATTTTCACCAGAAATGAGCTTCGTCGCTGAATTTTGATAATAAAATTTAATAATTTGTAAGCTTTGTTCGTTTGTAAGTCGATTCAGGGATTAATTATAGACCAAACTGAACGTGTTTGACAGTAACTTGTGACACGAAATCAGCTGAGCTGCCAAACGCAGTGTTGCCAAATAAAGAAAGTTTCTTAAAAACCACCCTTTAGTCACCATTTAGTAAAGCGATTTTCCAATTTGTTTTCAGCTTCAATGCGTTTGTTTCAGTGATGTTTCTTGAAACAAATCTGTTAGATTTTTTTTAAGTTTCGAAACAGGAAATAGAAGCTGAATTGAATTGAATTTGCAATTTATTATAAGTTTGGTCATAATTTGACAATTATTGTGAACTATTAAAAATTTCGAATGTTTACACAAATTTTGATTTCAGAAAAACCAAAGAGAGCTCTTAAATTTTCGGCCTAACTAAATCAAATAAAAATATTGTTGCTGCAACTTTTTTGAACCAATATTAGGGAAACTTGTTTAAATAATGGAAATATTTATAACTTGCTGCTCCTTCTCATCTTCCTTGTTGGTCAGCTCACTGATTACTTTTTATCAAATTTCGCTACGCGCATATCATCAGCCACGCTCTCTAGTTCCTCAGGATCACGTCGAAAGCGATATGTTCCAACATCCTGAGAAGACTTCTCCGCCAGCTTCACCTTTATGCCCTTATACTGAAACTGGGCATCACGCTTCTCGGGTACCTTCAGGGATAGTTGCTGCTTGTATTCCTCATCATTGCCAATGTCCATTGGTTTGTTCTCACTGTTATTCAACACAGTTGGATCTTCATCATCATCTTGATTCCAGCCATCGATTTCAATGGGAATAATTGGATTACCATCCATATCCAAGACAGAGCTAGGTGTATTCATTCCTTCAGGTGCACTGCCCTCGGGTGATGTCGGATCTTTCGCCAGCCGCGGAAATGAGGTAAGAAAATTACGAGTGAATTCCAAATCACCCTTGGCCAGCTCGTATATGTTGATATCGGTCACTGTGACACCATCAGCACGTGGGGTACGGTTCGAAGAACGGCACAGCACAGCGGTGGACATGTTTGGACGTGTTGACAAGCGTGAAATGATGTTCCTCGACGCCATTATATTCTTCCTCAGCATACACAGATTACGAATCATTTTCGAATGTAATTTCGGTTAGTTTTTCTAAGCTGATTTTAATAAATGGATGTGAATTTTATTTGGAAAAATGGGAGCTGTTGATATGACGAAGCCAGAAATGGGAATGTATGTGTTGAGCACAAATCGTTAGTGACTGAACAAACCGGAATTGAAGTTTATTTCAAGGCCAACTGAATATGCTTTAAAATATCAGTGAAAAAAAAAGTAGGGGTTACTACAATTAACTAGGAATGTCGAAATATCGATATCGAATACTTGTTAAATATATTTTTGGTGTGTATTTTTGTTAGTTTCGGCCACAAAATGTGAGGTTTTCTGAAGGCATTCTCGATATTTCGACATCGCTAATTTGGACATGGGAGACTGCTTAGAATGAAATCTTGAGAGATAAAATGCTTATCCGTTGTCTCCGTCTGTCGCGACGATTCAGACACAAATGTGAATTTCGAAAATGCAGAAATCTGTTGCATTTCGAGTTATCGATAGGCAGCGAGCTGTAGGAGGGGCTCGTTAATTTAAATGATTGATGTGGGGTGGGAACTCCTTACTGATCGTAAGAGAACCCGCGGGGAATTAGATCCACTGCCATGGAGAAGGGGAAGTTCGCACACTGTTGTAATGCAACAGGTGTAGTCCCTTCTCCCTCACTCCCAATAGCGAAACTAGGCCATGGCCACAGGCAAGGTCAACGATCGGGGGAAGTGAGAATGGAATAATGGCGCGAGCCGAGTCTATATAGGAGGGTGTGGGTGGCAAAACGGGAGAAATTGTCCAATTGCACTGGCAGCGAGCGGTCATGTTAAAATTCGCCGAGGAGAAAATTGATCAAATAAAACGGGCGATTGACCCCACCCCCTCTTTATGGGCTGGAAGATTCTTCGGTGGCAGACCAAGCGGGTCCAGGAGGAAAGGGCGGCGAGAGGAGTGTCACCACCCAAGAAGCCCCACCTTTAACCCCAAAACACAAAAGTGAGTCCATTGCCATAGGAACTATCGGTCGAAAAGTGGGTCTTAATGAGAAAAACTTTTTTGTTTTTAATGTTAACGTCTCCCACTTCAGCGATTATTAATATTATACGCTTTTACAAAGATTTGGAAGATTTGGTCAAAATCGGATGGCTATATCTTATAGCTGTCATAGGAACTATCGGTCGAAAAGTGGGTTTTATTTACAAAAATAGAGGAAAGCTAACTTCGGCTCGACCGAAGTTTATATACCCTTGGAGCATGATATATTTCTGCCAGTTTTTTATATGGCAGCTATACGATATATTCAATACGATATACGATCAAACTCTCTAAGATTGTGTTGAGACAGATAATATTTATAACTGAAACGTACAAACACGCTACCATTGAAAACAAAAAGTTTTTCTCACTAAAACTATTTTTCCGACCGATCATTCCTATGGCAGCTATATGCTATAGCCATCCGATTTGGATCAGACTTGACAGAATTATGTGTTAGCATATCATATTGATCAGTAACGAGATTGGGAGCGATAGCATTGAAAACAAAAAAGTTTTTCATACTAAAACTTTTTTCAGATCTATCTTTTGTACGGCAGCTATACTATATAGTTGCCCGATTTGCATAAAACTTGCTGAAATTATCTGAAAGCATAAAAAACTTATAAATACGAGGTTTGGTAGCGATAGCACTGAAAACAAAAAAGTTTTTCCCACTAGAACTACTTTTTCAACCGATCGTTCCTATGGCAGCTATATGCTATAGTCATCCGATCCGGCCAGTTCCGACAAATGTGCAGCGTATTTGTACAAAAAGACTTCGTGCAAAGTTTGGTTAAGATAGCTTTTAAACTAACAGAGGAGATAGCACAGAAACAGACGGACAGACGGACGGACGGACATGGCTATATCAACTCAGCTCGTCACGCTGATCAAGAATATATATACTTTATGTGGTCGGAGATGCTTTCTTCTGTGCGTTACAAACATCCGGACAATTTTAATATACCCTCTCCAAGTATATAAAAATTGTTTGTTTTAATGCTGGCGTTCTTAAACTCTGATGTATTAAAACATTTGCAAGGGTATAAAAACTTCGGCAAAGACGAAGTTAGCTTGGCCTTCTCGTTTCATTTATATTTATATACATTTTTCTCTCTATATTTGTTATTGTTAGTGTTTTTAAATTGTAAGGTTTCGTTTTTTCATTGTTGATTTAGATGATTTAAAATTTGCCGGAATTGTAGTGAGCTCAGATGAGGCGAGCATTGAAGTACAAAAACTAGTTCGAATATTTAAAAATATTATATCGATATTTTTGGCGATGTTGAAAAGATCATTCAAAAATAAACCAAGCTAACGTAACAAAAATTCAGGCTCATTTGACGCTATTAAACATAATCTGACTGCCTTAAATATGAATAAATTTTATTATATGAACAATTACTTTTATTAATTTTTAACTCAAATTATTAAGGGCAACGCAGGTGAATGAAAAACTATAGATTTGCTAAAAATCCTGTTTCACTTTACCGCTTAAAAATATCATATTTTTTTCAATTTTCGTATGTCGATAATATTTTACAAAAAACCAAAAGCAGTTAGTTAGTTAGTTAGTTACCTTATTCAGAATTTAATCCCTCGGTCTTTTAACCCCTTGGAGCCCCAATAGGTTGGGAATGGGAAATTAATCTAAAAGTAGTCAGATTCCCCCAAATAAATCCTCGTTTCGATTTCATCTGAACCTCCGAAATCTTGCAAACCACCCTTATCACGTCTTAGCTGACTAAAATTAAAAGGAAGAAACAACAATTTTAGAATAAATTGTTCATTTAGATATAGGTATAATTTATAATGCATTAATAATCACCAAATATGTCGTGTAAGTTGTCTGAAGAAGCAAGTGTGAATTAAACGTTTAAGTGTTTTGAATATGATGGCTTAAGTCCTTTTTGTAGGGGGGAGAAGGGTGTACTGATGACCATGGAGTAAGCCGGTCCCGGGCTGCGGCAGGGTGACTGAGTGTGAACGAGGGATTTGGTCACTGGTAGGGTGGGTGCGCTGGGGTAGTCCATGTTCGTTAGAGGATTTTTTTTTTTGTTTTTGATTTGTTTTTTTTTGTTTTATGTGGTAGAGATGCGCCACTTGCTGGAATTGTGCGACCTGCGGGCATTGGGATGTTACTGCGCCCTGTTCGAGTGAGCTAGCCGGCATGGCCCAAGGAATAGAACCAGGTTCGTAACAAATCTTTGGAAAACAAGTGCTCGTACATGATAATCTGGAGCACATATATGTACCTGAGCACCTAAATTTGTTTGTTACATGGTGGAATTTGGTTTTACTGCTTTCTGCATTCATGTGTTTTTTAAGTATTTGATTTTACTACTTCAAATGAAGTCGCAAAATCGTTACAGTCGAATCAATTAACTTTTTGCTTAAAAATATATTTAGACGATTTCTTGAGACTCAAAAGAAATAATTAAAGATTTTACAGAAAAATAAAACTTGGACTGAAGCTTACCTTAGCTTAGGATATAAATAAAAAAGATAAATTCAGTAATATAAATAACAATCCAACATATTCATCAAATGTTTACTATTTAATATTTAAATTTGTAATTGTAAATCTAAGTTAAGAATAATGATACATAATTTATGTGACTAGTGCAGTAAAAAACTTTTAGCACTACGATAAACAATAATAATAATAACAATAAAAAATCGTAAGAATCTGCTAGAAACTCAGGAATACTAAACTAAATACGTGGAGGAGATCTATGAGTAGCGCACATAAGTTTTACACTCATAAATTAAAATGCACAATTTCGCCCTGAAAATTAGAAAATCGTAAATAAAATGCGTCCTAAAGCGATTCACCCCGAATTTTAGAAAAATTCTTAATATAGAAAGCCAGGAACTGCTCCGTAATTTTTTCCTGTGGCCGTTTCATATGCGGTTTCCACTCAACGCAAAAAAATTTACGTTTGTCACTACGATATGGTAAAAAATAACGTAGATTTAAGTGCTGTAACTAATGATATTTTCTAGGACATTTTATGGAAGAATCACACAGAAAATGTCGGAAAAGGCGATTGACGCCGTTCAATTGGAGGTTACTGCGCTCATACGGCAGATTGTAACAAACACAAATAAGAACAATTAATGTGCTACCGCATTTATTTTATTTAATAATAATAATTTATTAAAATGACACACAAAATAAGTCATATGAGGTGATGCTGTTTATAAGTTCGCTGTCTCATTTAACAGCGCTGTAATAATCTCAAGGTTTCTTTAAAAAGAATTATTGATAAAAAAGTGTGCTATCGTCTCTCTGTTGAAATCTGCGGAATGTC
Organism: Lordiphosa stackelbergi; assembly: GCA_018904235.1. Taxonomy (NCBI): domain Eukaryota; kingdom Metazoa; phylum Arthropoda; class Insecta; order Diptera; family Drosophilidae; genus Lordiphosa; species Lordiphosa stackelbergi. The sequence continues at coordinate 76,429 of JAEIFU010001062.1, forward strand.
GACTTAAACATAGAAAAAAGTTGTTTCTAAGAATAAAAAATTAAACAAAAATTATTGTTGTTGGAATATTATTTATCATCATCAATCTTTCATTGTAGTGATGGCGTGGACGGAATCGCTCTGGATTGGAAAGAGAAATCGGATCAGAAGACATCTCTTCTATACCAATTCAATAATTTAAGTAGTCTGAAAATCAAAGAAATATTTAAAGGGTCTTGACCGATAAGGGAAGGGGTGCGGCCTAAATTCTTTTAAGCTAAGGTTTTGTGGATAAGCTATCTTTATAGATTATGTTTGGGATCGTGGCCTTTTCTGGGTATTTATTTATATTTTACAATTTTTCTTTATGAAGCGTTTCTTCCATTTTTTTTTACCTTTTTAGTTAATTATTTTAAGAGTTAAAATAAAATATTTGTTATTTTAAAATAAAATTTTTTTTTTTTTTAAAATTTGAAGCTGTAAACAAAATTTTTCTAGAGGTGATTAAGGTTGAACTCATCAAAACGAACACACTAAATTTTTAAAAATGGTTTCCGTCAAAACAACCAAGTCTTCCATTAATCAAAACCGACCACATCATTGTCGCCGTTTACGTTTATGTACATCTGATCAGCCACTTAAGGGGTCTCCAGTGTTACTCTTCTGTTTGGCATCTAAAAAATCGCTAAAATTTTTGATTATTCTTTATGAAAATGTACTTATAAATTTGAACTATAATTTAAAAATGCAGTTATAAAAATGATTTTACGAACAATCAAAAATTTCAGTTTAACATTTTCAAATTTTACCCAAAACTTAAATTAAAATATATTTTTTCCGAACTATGCAGCCTGTTTTTGGCAAGTACTTTACTTAACAGCTTCTGTTCTAACAAAAATTATTTGTCAAATAAGGTTAAATCTTCTTAAAATAAGTATCTGTGACATCTATCGGATTTTTTTTCGTTAGTCCAGACTTTTGCTTAACTTTTTTCAACGGAGGTTTGCATGGAATCTAGCAGATTTTTGGAGACTTTGTTTCATTGCTTAGTAACTCCCATTCTGCAAGCAAAGCGTACTTTGAATGCTTAGTGAGTCGGACTGCCTCACCTTTATAAATCCTGGCTGAGAGGATACCCCAGAGATCCTCAATTAGTTTTACGAGGATAGCCGGCCACACCAGTACAGGTATTTTCTTGAAGAAAAATAAGCCTTTGTGGCTTTTGATGTGTGGATTGGAGCGTTGTCCTGTTGAAAAAATCCATCTATCTTCGTAAAGATCGTCTGCAAAATCTATTAATTCACTCTCCAGCAATTGAATATAGATTTCTCAGTTTGTTCTTATTGGAATAAAACATAGCCGAGACTTTCCTGCATATCCGAAACAGGCCCAAATCATCAGTGATCCACCGCCGTGATTCCTCTTATGGCGAGTTTCTCTTGGTTTTCTTAAGTCACGCCAATACTTATGACAGCCATCAGGACCATCAAGATTAAACTTTTTCATCCGAAAAAATAACGTTTCGAATTCTTCGGTCCAAAATTTGTACCTGTCAGCAAAGCCAAACGAGCCTTAAGATGGCGTGGCAATAGCATCGGTACAGCCACCCGGAGCTATGTTTAAGGTTACAATTTTCAGTTAAAATTTGATGGATCCGTCTTCTACCGACATTGAGCTCTAAATGACGTTTAATGCCTGTACAAGACATTCGATTGTTTTACAGCCAGGCGCTTAATCTCACGCTTGCACCTAACGTCGATGTGGCTCGGTCTGCCACTGCGTTTAATCTGACCATAGGAGCTTGGATTTTTTAAGAAATTAGCTATCGTATTTCTGTGTCGAGACACTCTGGAAGCTATTTCAGTGATGGTAGCCCCACCTTCGTTCAATCCTTGGATTCGTCCGCGTTCCTCAGCTGATAAATGTGTTCCACGCGGCATTCTTAGGAAAATTTAAAATTTTTTTTTGTGTTTCTGGAACAACTACTTAATTTACTCTCAACTTTTCATTTTTTATCAAAACACATCCAATTTGTTGCACGCCGACCATTAAATGCACACTAATTAATTTTTGCACATAAACTTATTTCCTAAGAAAAATCAAATCTCGCCACTTAAATGTATGATAACGGTACTAAGAATATGATGACCAAAGAAGTATTATGCAAAAGCATTCTAAAAATAGATAACAACAAAAGACTTTCACCTAGAACATATGTTCTGTTACTATTGAGGAAGAGAGAAACGAAAACATATTTGCACATATACTTATTGCACTGAGGTAGGTGTTCAGAAAAAAAAAAAAAAAAAAAAATCGACTCGGCTGTTGATGCTGAACAAAATATATATTTTTTTTTTTGGAAATAATTCCTTCTGCCTGTTACATACATTTGCACGACTTTAGTATACCCTTTTTTACGAGTAACGGGTGTTATAATTAATTTATTTTTTTGTCTAATGACATTTTCTAGGGCATTTCATGGAAGAATCACACAGAAAATGTCGTAAAAGGCGATTGCCGACTTTCAATTGGAGCTTAGTGCGCTCATACTGCAGATTGTAACAAATAATAATAAGAACAATTAATGTGCTACCGCATTTATTTTATTTAATAATAATAATTTATTAAAATGACATACAAAACAAGTCATATTAGGTGTTGCTGTTTATAAGTTCGCTGTCTCATTTAAACAGTAATAATCACAAGGTTTCTTTAAAACGATTATCGATCAAAATAGTGTGCTATCGTCGCTCTGTTGAAATCTGCGGAATATCGACTGAAACATAGAAAAAAGTTGTTTCTAAGAATAAAAATTAAACAAAATTTATTGTTTTTGGAATATTATTTATAATCATCAATCTTTCATTGTAGTGATGGCACGAACGGAATCGCTCTAGATTGGAAAGAGAAATCGGATCAGAAGACATACCAATTTAAAAATTTAGGTAGTCTGAAAATCAAAGAAATATATCAAGGGTTTAGACCGATAAGGAAAGGGGTGTGGATAAGCTAACTTTATTGATTATGTATGCGATCGTGACCATTTACTGGGTATTTATTTATATTTTAAAATTTTTCTCTGAAGCGTTTCTTCCATTTTTTTTAAACTTTCAGGTAATTGGCCTTAACGTTAAGGGAAACTGCTGAAAAAAATTTTAAAGTGGCGATCTAACGCGAACTACCAAAACCATCACATTATAGTTTTCTTTTATTTATACCGATAAATGTTTTCAGTCTATGTAACCAAGTTTTCCATTTTCGAAATCTCTGATCAATTTTCTATCACTGGCAATTTATTTTATATTACATGTGTTTAGCCACTCTGGTTCCCGAGGTATTGCAATTTAAACAAGGCTTATAAAAATGGATATTTGACGATATCTCAAGGACGTGGCATAAAAATAACCCAACATTGGGCTAGTTCAGTTCGTTTTTGAAGTAGTCTATCCAATTATAAGGGAAATTTCAAAATCCCAGACTTAAGGTCGCACCCCTTCCCTTATCGTTCTAGACGCCTTTTAGTATCCGCTTCGTCTGGTGTTCGAACTCGTTACCATAGCAAACGCTTGCTGCCAAACGTCTTAGAAGCTACTCATATTGAGTAAATTGTGCTTATGTCTTAGAAAGTTTCTTTCTAATGTTGAGTTTATTTTCTAAGGACACCTCTTTTTTTGTGCAGGCATATTTCTTTGAGAAAAATATAATTTTTCTGAAAACAATGGTTGACTTATCCATATTTTTAAGAAAGCTATTTTCAAAAAATTTTTCTGTTTTTAAGAAATCTCAAAGGATTTTATGGCTGGGCCTACCTATAAGAAATTAAAATAGTTATTATAAGAGTTATATTGGTCAAAATCTAAGGTAGATTTTGCCTGTTTATCAGTAAAATCGATTTATCGATTTAAAAAACAAAATTTCTGAAACTTCTTTTTTATGCCATATTTTTCGAAGTTCAAGAAAATTTTTCTAAATTCCAGCGCAATTTTAACAATAAAGCGAATATCTAAAATCCATTGCAATTTTGTTTCTGAGTGTAAAGATAAGTGGACCATTGCCTAGGACCGAGCTACTTTATTTAATCACACAAGATAAAATAATATTGAACGAACCATTGCGAAACGTGCGAGATGAATGCACCTTATGGAACATTACAGAATACTTGGAATAAGAACATTTAATGGGCAGATGTCCAATTGTCAAAAACATAAGAGCTATTTTCCTGGGGACAACGGTACTCACGTAAGATGAATTAATTGCAAGATTAAATGGGGAAGATGATGAAGGCTGGGAACAATAAAAATAGAAAACTAACCACTACAGAATTCTCTTAAAATAAGTTATTTAATTAAAACTAATGAAAATAAACAGACACAGAAACAGTTGCCATTCCAACTCTTTCTCTTTGTAAGGAGTATTCTTAAAGGCCAACTATTTCACTTTTTCATTATTGCCTAACATAATGGAAATTTCGTGTTCTTTCCTTGAAAACTTTTGCGAACAGCGAGCACATGTAAGTACATACAATCTACAACATTTTTGTTTCCCTTTTGTCTTTCTTTCGTTGATTAGCACATTTTGACGGGGTTGAAGAAGAGAGACTTGCCATCCATATACTGAATGTCATCATTCATAAGCTTAGGTCTGATAAAATTTTTAAAACTTAATTGGAATTTCTCTTCCACAGCAACCCGCCCACAGATCCTAACGCTTGTTGACTTAGTTTTTGCTAGCCAGGAGTTGGTCCACTTTACCTCTATTATGCAACACAAAAAAAGGAGAAACCTACGGAAAAAATCGCATTTTTTAAAAAAGAGGCGCCGTTCAAAAGTTAAAGTGTTGCCATTTTTCATTTTTTTTGCCATTTATGTTTGTTGTTGTTTGTTCCGGCGCAAACACACACAAAAGCTCTAGGGTGTCTGCATATGTGTGTGTGAACTAACAAACTCATAAAACATATGTGAGTTTGCCGTGTGAAAAAGAGCGATTCGAGTGCTTGTTAGACAGTAGCAGGAATGAGTTGGGAGAATAAGGTGAAAAAATGTCTGCCTGAAACCCGTTTTGCCGCTAATTGGATGCTAAAAGTGTGTGGCCTTGTGTGTGTGTGTGTAAAAGTTGCAAAACATCATTAACAGGATGACACACACACTCACACCTATCCGAAAACAGCAGCTCAATAATTACATTTTTTCCTGCACTTTTGTTTGTTTTTTTTGTGTGTCTTTGGTGATGCATAGTTTTAGGCGCTTGATGAGATTAAAGTTGGCATAATGATGTCCCATTAAATTAAATAGCCACAATTTTGCCATGTAATTTGCTCAAAGCAAATGCAAAATGTCTGATTTATGATAGGCAATGTTAAAATCAGGGTATTAGCATTTGGATTATGCTACAAATTCGGTATTTTTAGCTGAATATGGAAAATGCTTATTCTGGCTCGTTCCAGTTCTTGAAATCGGAATCATTCAGGCTTAAACCAAGGCTGTAAGGCTGTAAACCTTTAAATTTCGTTGTGAAGTATAAGGTTTGGTTTAAGAATAGGTTTCTTTACTTATGGAGCCTAAGGTTTTGGTTCGAACGTTGGTTTGCAATATCCCTGCAGCTCTGAGAAAGTAGTACGTGGCAGGTGAAATAACTACTTACTAGGAAATCACCTTCACTTACTTTACTAATCCTAAGCAATGCGTTTCTTCATTTCGTCTTTTGTATGAAATGTCCGCAAATAGGGTCAATCGCCACCACATCGTTTACCGCAGAACTAGTAAAATGGGTCCCCAGATTTAGGTGGCTAAAAATGGTACTTACATTGGTACCCATTATATGGGTGCCCATGATAGGGGTACTTATGTAGGTACCCATAAAATGGGTAGTTACATGGGTGCCCATGATGGGGGCACTTATGTAGGTACCCATAATATGGATAGTTACATAGCTGCCTATGATAAGGGTACTTATGTAGGTACCGAGAAGTAAATAAATAAAACAGCTTTAATTTAAAATTAAATTTTGTATTCATTTTGTGTGATTTTTAATTGTAAATTGTTGTTGCTTTTCTCTCTTTCTGATGTTGTTATTTTTTAAATTGCAGCTTTTTTGTAGCTGCAAGGCTTTGCGTATTTGGTCCTCAGTTGACCAAGTGCACTCGACCAAATTTGTTGCATCTGAAAACAAGAAAAATAAAATAAAATCTATCAGTTTTAAATTAGTATTTATGTTAATTGAAATAATTTAAACCTTGTAAAACAGAAACGGCGAGCCCGCGTCCAATTTATTTTTGTTTTCAAAACATTTACTAAGTCCATGGCGCATTCACCATTAGTATGCCTATAAAAACTAATTTTTAATCAATCTATTTTGCTTTTTTCATTTTTAAATTATGTTCACTGACAATATTGTTATAATAATTATTTCCTTTATTTCTAGTAGTAGTAGTAGTATTGTGCGATTTTATTCAATAAATTAACATAATTAGGTTTAAATATATCGTGAAAAAATTATACAAATATGGGAATAAAATCAGGAAAATAACTAGCTTTGGCAGTGTGCCGTCAGCTTTTGTATTTTGAAACATTTAATAATGCGAGAAAAGGCCCTTCTTTTTTTTGTTTTTTTTAACATTATCTTAACTAAAAATCTTCCGTGTGTATTCGCCGTCTGTATGTTGACGCGTCTTTAATATACTGTGGGTGTGGCTGTTCCAGTTTTCACCATTCAGAATGATGACAACCTGTTGCGTTGGGAGTGCTACTGATGCCAGTATAGTTTTCTTATTTCGCTTAGAATCGGGCATTCTCCTATGGAAATGGCAAGTGTCCTCTTTCACATTAAGTTGCACAATGTGCAATTGGCTTCCGTGCCTCTGGTAAAACGTCTGTTATTCAGATCTAGCATTTCGCATCTTGCTGAATATTGCGGAAATTTGGTTTTGGCTGTGCTTGTTGTTGAAATAGTTTCTTTCTCCCAAGGAATAGTTAAGTTGCCTGTAGATTATTCTGTGCTCGCTCGCTCTTGCCTGTCGAATACAGCCAACATGTTGCTGCTGACTTTTTCCACAATTTCCAGAGTGTGCTTCCCACGTGAATCAGTGTTGCTGGATGCAGATTCCAACACCGTGCTCCTCTGCAAGCCTGCTCCAGGCTTCCAATACACTGGGCTCTTTT
>JAEIFU010001063.1:0-83379 GCA_018904235.1 Lordiphosa stackelbergi
CTGCTGCTGCTGCTGTTGCTGTTGCTTGCTCTCTGCTTCTGCCAACGTCCAATGTCTCCACTGCGCGTCATGCAAACAAACGTCAATGCCAAGCTAGAAGCAAGAACAACAACAACCACACGCATGCCATTTGTATTTATTCTTAATACACTGACAAAAATGGGTATAAACACTTTGACCTAATGTTGCGCTTGACCATAAGTGAGTTGTATTGTCAATGAGTCGCTACTCGAGCAGTAAGAAGCTTTAATTGCTTTGAAATTTTGCTCTCGTTTGATTTGATTTTATAAGCAAAGTGAAATATGACACGGAAAGCTTGCAGAGTTAATACTAAGAGCGCCAAAGAGAGAGCACGGGTTGCTTGATTCTTGCTTGAAAGTTCACCAGCTGTTGCCGCGTGAACCAAAGTGGCAACCCCGCGGCGTAACAGCAGCAGCTAACGTAAACAGCAAACCGAACAGCTGTTGTGTGGCGAGCGACGATGTCTTGAACCTAATCAAAAAAGTCTTGCGGTATTTCCGCAAGCTTGTCTTTGCAAGCGCGTAGTTCTAGTTGTATTCGTCGCATCGGTTCACGCTAGAGCTTTTTGGAAAGCTCTTTTCACGCGCTAACACGTGTTTGATTTATTGTTGTTTGTTTTTAGTCGTTCGTGAGTTATAGCGTCGCAAACATGGAGCAAAATAAAGAGAAAATACGGCATATTTTACAGTACTACTACGATAAAGGCAAAAATGCATCTCATGCTGCCAATAAAATTTGTGCAGTTTATGGACCCGATACAGTTTCCATTTCCACCGCACAACGATGGTTTCAACGTTTTCGTTCTGGTGCAGAGGTGATCGAAGATGCGCCACGGTCCGGAAGGCCTGTCGTCGAAAATTGCGATAAAATCGCTGAATTGATCGAAAGAGACCGGCATAGTAGCAGCCGTAGCATCGGCCAAGAGCTGGGCATGAGTCATCAAACCGTTATAAACCATTTGAAGAAGCTTGGATTCAAAAGAAGCTCGATGTATGGGTGCCACACGACTTGACGCAAAAAAACATTTTTGCCCGTATGGATGCATGCGAATCGCTTCTGAATCGCAACAAAATCGACCCGTTTTTGAAGCGGATGGTGACTGGCGATGAAAAGTGGGTCACTTACGACAACGTGAAGCGCAAACGGTCGTGGTCGAAAAGCGGTGAAGCTGCCCAGACGGTGGCCAAGCCTGGATTGACGGCCAGGAAGGTTCTTCTGTGTGTTTGGTGGGATTGGCAGGGAATCATCCACTATGAGCTGCTCCCCTATGGCCAAACGCTCAATTCGGACCTGTACTGCCAACAACTGGACCGCTTGAATGCAGCACTCATGCAGAAGAGGCCATCTTTGATCAACAGAGGCCGAATTGTCTTCCATCAGGACAACGCCAGGCCACACACATCTTTGGTGACGCGCCAGAAGCTCCGGGAGCTCGGATGGGAGGTTCTTTTGCATCCACCGTATAGTCCGGATCTCGCACCAAGTGATTACCACCTATTTCTGTCCATGGCGAACGAGCTTGGTAGTCGGAAGTTGGCCACAAGAGAGTCCTGTGAAAATTGGCTCTCCGAGTTTTGCGCCAATAGGGAAGCGAGCTTCTATAAGAGGGGCATTATGAAGTTGGCATCTCGTTGGGAACTCGTCATCGAACAAAACGGCGCATATTTGACTTAAATCGCATTATTATAACCAATTTTATGAACAATTGAAAATTCAATAAAAATACCGCAAGACTTTTTTTGACAACCTTATAATCATTGTGTGTAGTGAGAATCAGTCACATTTTCTCCTCTCTCCTATAAGAACCCCCCGTTTTTGGGCTACAAAAAAAAAAAAAAAAAAAAATTTTTTTTTTGTTGAGTCCACACCTATCTTCTCTTTTTTTTTTTTTTTTTGGTGAGGAGGGGGGAAAAAATTATATATTTTTTATTCTTTCCCCCCACTATAGGGTAAAAAACCCAAAAAAACCCCCCCCTTTTTATTTTTACTCACCCTCTTTTAAAATTTTGTGTTACTTTAGAACTCTGCCTTATACCCAAAATTTTCTCTGTCTAAAACCCCATTCTTCCTTTCATCCAAGTCTTTTTTCTTCAGCCGCAGGCTTTCGCCAACAAAGTTTGCTACTTCTGTCCAGTTCTCTTCTCTACTGGTCATTTCGGCAACAACATTCTCTGGTGTGATGTATCCAGTCACTTGCCATAGTCTCTGACGTTCAAATCGTTCACAGTGAAAGATTGTATTCTCTACGTTGTCCATCTCAGCGTCGCCATATACACAGCTAGACTCCGTGCTTTTCCCCATCTTATGCAGATAGGTGGTAAAGTATCCGTGTCCCGTTAGCATTTGTGTTACCTAGTAATCCACATCACCGTGCTTCTTTTGGACCTATTCTTTCACGTCGGGCAAGAGCCTGGCTGTCCACCTTCCAGTTCTCTCAACTGCCCATCTGTTTTGCCACTGTGCAAGAGTTTCTTCTCTGCACAGTCGCATCGTATAGATTTTGCTGCGTTCGCTGGCTAGTAGGTCGATCGGAATTACTCCCGCGATGAGCTGAGCTGCCGCTCCTGATACCGTACTGTTTGGTATGCACTAATGATCCTCAGCGCCGTTGTCCTTTGGATTGCAAGCAATGCATCTCGTCTGCATTTTACACTCAGGGTATCTACCCAGTCCTCGCTGCCATACAGCAGAATGGCATTATTTACGTCCATCAGTAGTTTCCTCCTGGATTGAATCGGCCCGCCAGTATTTGCCATAAGTCTGCTAAGGGACTTTGAAGTCTCAGCGGCCCTGGACTAAGCATGTTGTATCTGTGCTCCAAAAGTCAATTTTGAATCAAGCCTGACTCCCAGGTACTTGATTACTCTCTGAGTCCTTACGACACTTTCGTCGACCAACAGTAGTTCTGTTTTTTCTGTCGCCAGCTGTAATCGGTGCGAGTCCAGTCAGCCCTTAATGCGTACCATCACCTGCGTCAATTTGCGTTGTGCGTACTCGAAGTAACGCTCCCTTATGACTGCTACTTCCCGTAGCAGTTGTATTTAGCATACATAGTGGCCGATAAGCAGATGGGGTGGTGGAATCACCTTTGCCGTTGCTTATTAGTACCACTCGTTACACTTTCTAGGGGTCTGAAAATATTCCTTCCCGGAAACACGCGTTATACATATTAAGTAGTATATGGTCGACTTTCTGTGATTGCCTTGAGAACTTCTGCTAGGAATGTTGTCTGGTCCCGGTGCTCTCCTGTTCTTCAGGCTACTTACCGCTCTAATAAGTTCGTTCTCGGTAAAGGGTTGCACTTGTTCATTGGTAGAATGTTGCATTACCAGTGTTATCTGATGGGGTGGAAACAGCGCTTTGACAATATTATCCATTTGTTGTTCTTCTATATCTGGTAATGAGATTTTAACCCTAGAGATTTTAATCATCACAATTTTATAGCCAAGACCCCATGGATCGGTGTTTACGTCATTGCAGAGGGCTTTTCATTTCTCTTGCTTACTGTTGCGGATAGCGATATTTAGGTTCTTCTTTGCGCTCCCATATTGTTTCTCCTGTGCTGTGGAATCTTCCCTACGCCACCTACTTTGCAGCAAGGAAATTGCAACATAATTTCTTATGCGTCAACGGGAGCAAAGACTTGGCCACCAATGTCTTAAAGATAAATAAGAGTGTTTCTTTAGAGAATTTTGAAAAAGCGACTATTTAGCAGGGCTGCAAACGGGTTATTACCGTAGAAATAATCTATAAAGTCTACTAGCTGACCCGGCAAACGTGACCGATTGTCGAGAGTGCAGAAATGGATAGACCGTTAACAATTGAAGAAGTGCGCCTTGCCATAAGTCAAAATAAAGTAGGAAAAGCGCCAGGAGAAGACAGAGTCCCAGGGGAGTTTTTGCTGCACGCCTCAGAAGGTTTTGTGGTACAGTTAACTGAATCTTTTAATGAAATTTTTAACACCGGATGTGTCCCTAAAAGCTTTCAGAAGAACATAATTTACCCAATGTTTAAAAAAGGCATCCCTAAAGAAGTGAGCAATTACAGAGGCATCTCCTTTTTGAGAAGAAAATTGAGTAATCTTAGCCCGCATAAAATCGTAACTAAACGAATACCAAATATTACACGAAAATCAATCTGGGTTTAGGAAAGGGTACTCCACGATTGACAGCATCTTCGTGTTGACTTCGGTGTGCAGGGACTTTCTGAGGACAAACAAAAAGCTGTACCTGTTTTTTATCGATTTCAAAGCAGGAAACTCCTGATTCACAAGCTAGCGGATATAGGCATCTCGACAAAGATACTAAAAAATAATAAAAACATGGACTTAATCTTTCGCCCTGGTTCAAAACAAATCTTGGAGTAAAGCCCTCTTTTGTTCTCCCTATTTGTAAATGATATCTCCACTGAACTCCATGGAGGAGCGCAATTTGGTGGGAATATATTTCAAATCCTGATATACGCGGACGACATTGTCATCCTCGCTGAATCACCAAAGATGCTACAGGAGATGATTAATGAAGTGCTAAGATACTGCCTAAAATGGGGACTGGAAATCAACACGGAAAAGTCTAAAACAATGATAATTCGAGGTGGCCGAGGGAGGTTGGCGCGAGATGAGAAATGGACCCTTGGCAATATAGAACTAAAAACGGTAAAACTGTTCAAATATCTTGGAGTGACGTTATCTTCAAACATGTCATTTAAATAGCACATCAATTTAAAACTAAGTGAGTCCAAAAGAGCACTGAACAGCACTTGGAAAGCCTTAATGAAGAAGATAAATGTAAGCGCGAGTACAAAGTACAAAATGTTTCAAACAACGGCGAGAATTATTATATGCTATGCTGCTGAAGTCTGGGATTCTTTCTGAAACAAATATTTTATCTGGAGACAGGCCTACCTGAGATGTCCCTTCACACTCTACAAGCGCATTTCAAATACATGAACAAAATCGTGTTTTTGTCAGCTGACAGGTATCCGAATATGGTAGCGTCTGCACTGATAGCGTCGTCTTCGCAATGCTTTCAAAAATGGACAGAACTAGCCTCTGAACACGAAGTGAATGTAGACCTAGCCGACCCTAACACCTGGAAAGAGAGTCAATCCTCACTAATGGCTTCAATCTACGATAGAACGCTTGAGGCAAATATCAGGCGAAACCGCGAAAGCACTTCTCGACAGATGTACAACCGTTTAAGTTACGAGCTTGAAGAAAATAATTACTTTAGGGAAGACTATGACTATGAGCAGAGGTACTGGCGCTTAACTACTCACCGCACAGACGTGTTGAAAATGAGCTGTGCAGCCTTTGCAACATGAGAGCACGCGAAGATGTGATTCACTTCATAGCAGTCTGTCCCATCTTGAACGAACTGAGGATCCGCTCATGGGGCAAGGCATGTCTCACATTTGAAGAGCTTATAGCAGTCTTAAAGGGGCAATCTTGGAGAGTGTTAGCAAACTACCTGTTGGATGCTCACAAATACAGGGCAAGAATTCTGGAGGAAGCATTTTAAAAGAGAATTCTGTTACTTTTTTTTTTTTTTTTTATTAATTGGTGGAGCCCGGGACTCCATCCTGAGGAGTGAAAGATCTACTATCTCGCGACGAGCGGGGAAAGTAGTTGGTGTAGCTCTGAAGGAAGGGCGTTCCGGTAGCTCTAGCTTGCTGAAAAATGTGAAATGTGTATAATTTAAATTTCAGGCTAACGGCTATATATACAAAATTTCTTCTATATTTAATGTTCTATGAATAAAGAAACAAGAACTCTACTACTACTATATAAGAATCTTGTGCATTTTTCCTGTTACGACTTTGCTGGCGACCACTTTCGTTCGATGGCCCAAATAGCCACCCCTACGTGTAGCTTTATATATAGATATCGGTTGCAAATAAAAAAATCATCTAACTTGAGAAACATTGTTAAAGATGTACAGAAAAAAAAAGAATATTTGTTGATGATGGATGTTTTTGAATATCCATTAAATGTTAAATTGATCTTAGATTTTCATCCAATGGAGCTGAAAATCGTCCAAAGCATATGAAAAATAAATAACATAATATTAAAAAGAAATGTATATGATGAAACTATCTATTCCAGTAACAAATCTGTCTCTTTTTATGGTTATCTCTCTAATTAAATTGAAAAACAACTTGCTTTGGTCCACCCTAAACCTAAACTTAAGCAAACGACCGATCGTCATCCAAATGACGCCGATAGCGACACGTGTGTCGATCACTTGGCGCCCTTTTTCGCATAAAATTATTGTTATTTCTGTAACAAAAAAAAAAAAAAGTACTAACAACATTTGCACATTTTCTATTCTCATTACAGTTGCGGAGCGGGAACAACAACCACACAAATAATATACTAAATAAAAAGAAGCATTCCAACTGACGACTACAACTACAGCAACAAAAAGTATAAAGGAGTTTCTCAGCAATGATTACCTAGCGGGAAAAGAACAAATCCCTCCCAGATTAAATCGGATAATTAATTGCAGAAGTTTGTGACCAAAAACAATTGAAAATGTTTCCAGTGGAAGAAGTGAAAGAATGGGATCTATGGGATAGATGGGGCATATGGCAGCACGGATGGGACATTTGTGTGTTATGCCGTGCAAAAATGGATGTCAATGATTATTGCTGCTGCCTCCGACCAAGTACAAATGACAATAACCAAAAAGTGAAGGCAACCGGCAACAACAGAAGAAGCAGCAGCAGCAGCAACAGCAACAGCAGCAATCGGCGGCGACAACAGCAACATTTCAATTTTTACAGTAATTGTTTAAACATATTGCGTACATTGCAGCTGTCGTTGCTGTTTGTGCAAATGCAAGTGAAAATGCGATATTGTAGCAATTTATTTAAAAGACGCCGAAAACAACAACAGAAATTCCTAACCACAGCAACAACTGCAACCACAACCACTTTGAGAAGACTGAATTTAAATCGTAATTCACACAACAACAACAACAACAAACATAATCAGCAACCACAACAACAACAACAACTAGAGAGTAAATGTGCCACATCACAACAACAACAACAACAGCAACTCCAGCAACACAAACACCGTTATTATCAGCATTATTATCATCAACCTCATCAGCCATGGCATCATTGGAAATCAACTCTGGCCTACACAATTACCATTTGTCTGCTGGCCATGCATGCAACAGCAGCATTACAATTGCCACCACCACAACAACAACAACAACAACTGCAACAGCATCAACCCACATCCCAGGATATATCCGAAAGTTTGGCTTCCTTTACCAGCTCAACCCGAACCCGACGTGCCAGTGGTAGCAACGATAAAGTGCGCTTATCGCGCAATGAAAAAAGTAAGTAACACCAACACCACTCGATACTCCCACAAAATGCAGTCCCTTCCACTGACCTTCAGACCTGTAACCTCAAGTAATTTAAACAGAAGCCAAGTTCGGTACTCCAAAGATTTAAGGCGACAGTCTCAGTACTTGCACCAATGGGCTTTTTGCATGCTGAGAGCTTTTCACTGTGACGCTTGCAGTCGATGGTTAAGTTGACAAGCCGTGTGTTCAGTCCCCAATGGTGCTGGACTCCAATTCCCGAAGGGGAGTTTGTCAACCTGATGCTCTCGAGTAGAGCAATGAATTCCAGTCTTGGAAGATTCGTCGAGGCACTCCGCAAGGGCTTGTTCTGTTCCAAATCTGGCGCCTCATGAAAGCGGAGTGACATGTAGAGTAGATGACATTGCTATATTCAAGTGTAGACTTATTCACAAACCTTATGTGATCTCATGTTGATCGTTTCTGAGTAAAAGAAGGGAGATACCAAGTTCCACACCTTATCCCTCCTAGACTAAACAATAATTATTTGTTGTTGTAGAAATAGCGCAGCGCGACCAATCCTAGTCTATTGTGCCCCTACTGAAATTACAACTCCCCTAGCACACCTATTTACCGTACAAAGGTCAGGATTTTCATGGTTTCTGGGCTACTGATATTGTTCCTCCTTTCTCCTTGGAACATTTGTCCCCGGTGGGTGGTGGATTTTGTTCTCCAGAGGAGGCGGGCTGTGTTCCTTTTCTTCGGGACTCCGAGACTAAACAATATAAAATTGAGCGTACTCTGGCAGGACAATATAACTGAGCGAGTAAAGAAGGCATGCATCACAGTCTACTCATGTAAGCGGGCTTAGTACGTCCTATTTTGCCCTTTGATGTTCTAGAAACCGTCAGTACTGAGCACTTTACACAAAGTACAGAGAAGTGCTGAAATATGCATGAGCGGCGCCCTCCGAACCACCCCAATTGAAGCATTAAATTTGATATTTTATCTTTTTCCTCTAAACTTGGTGTCTAAACATTAGACATTACGGCCCTAAGGTTAACAGAGTCTGAAGCCTGGAACGCAGGTAACTCAGGACACTCAACCGTCAAACTAAAACTTATGATGTACATACATATCTCTAGTAGACAAGACTGGGATAACTTACCACACCATAGAGTAAATAGCATCAATCTAAGCTCGGTCCCAAAGTAGCATGGGGAGGTTTTTTCCTCCAACCTAGATCTGGAAATCTCCCTAATCATGGCAGTGTGAACCAAGCAGAATTGTTGGCCATCCTGTATGAAGTCCGCCAAATATCCTATCACACTCATGATTGAAATATTAAAGATACTATTCATCTAATCAGATAGTCAAGCAGATCTATTCGATCTATTCAGAAAAAGGATGTCAAAGAATCTATATACAGTGCCGCTCAACTGAATAGGTTTGACTTTTTTTTAGGTTTGAAACGTTGTATCTCCTTAACAAGCACTCCGATTTGAGCGATATACATTTTGTTGTATAAAGAAATCAGTCATCTGTTCTGTTAGTTTTGTTTTTAAATATTTTTTATTATTTTTTAAAAACAACAAAAAATCTCCATATTTTTTGGCTCAACTGAATAGGTTTGACCTCTAAAACTATTAAACATAAGTCTATAAAGCAAAATTTCAAGGCACTGGGTAACTTAATTAATAAAGGACACTGTTTTAGCATAATTTAGTATTTGGTATGCCCACCCTTGTTCTTAATTATTTCAAACATACGGTTTGGTAAGGAATCATAATATTTTTCAATTTCATTTAGTGAAATTGTTGACCAGGCTTTTTTAATTGCTTCAACTATTGTTCCAGAGTCACTAAATTGTCTTCCTTCTTCCTCGTATACTCTCCGGGACAAAATTTGACGTTTTGATCTTTAATCCACTGTTTTACTACCAAAGCGGTATGGATGGGAGCGTAGGTACGTCCATGGAATATGACCATAAATCTCCAAAAACTGGGGAAAAGCCTTTTGGAGCACAGTCTTGTACACATTTGCGTTCATCTTCAAAGTAAAAACTGGAGCTCTTCCATAAAACGATATGGCTCCCCACACCATTACTCCACCAGGACATGAGTGATGACAACTAGAGTTAACCTCGACCTTTTTCATAAGTGTGACAACGAGAGGACACCGAAGCCCAGAGCGGAGAGACACACGAGAACGGACGACCGAGTTTAAACAGGCGAGAGATGGCGGACGGGGGGGTGGAGCGAGAAAAAATATCAGAGAGGAGGACAAGGAGAGTAGCCGATGTGCAAAGAAAGAAAAACGAGTCGTGCGACACGACGCAAGCGCCCGGCACGCGGCCCACGCGCCCCGGACGCCCCAACCGCGCGCACCGGCGCCCCCGCCACAGACGGAAACCCGCACGGCAGAAGGTCCGCTCGAGGGACATCCAAAATCCCATCTCAAAATAAACGCTAATAACACCCGAGACCGCAGTACAATTATGCGCAAAACTAACCGGAAGCCCAGGAGCTATGCCCTCAAGGTCAAACAAGAATCGTGACCAGCCTCCACGAACGGAAACCCTTTCTACAGGCCTACGATGTCTGCGCACCGATATAAAACCATTAAAATATATCGTTTGATAACGGCAACACGGACCCGCCGACTATTAAAAAGCAAACCACCGCGTATTGAACACTTGGAAGAACTTGGGCGTTATATGCTGGTGGGGGAGCCAATTCCAACTACCCACTGAAAGGATTATTATATATTGGAAAACAGCCAAGGAGAGCGCGCGTAAACAAGGAGAGACATGTTCGAAATGGTGAAAAATACGCCGCTGACGAACATATAGCCGGAATATGTCTTAGACTTGCCGCCGCTTGATGACAAAACGATTGGCATATGTAGGCACCATTCGCAAAAACAAAGCCTGCATACCGAGGAGGTGTTGGATCCAAGTCGGATTATTTAGCACAGTATTTGTTACCACAATAATACTTCCTGCTCATACGTGCCAAAAAAGAAAAAGCTGTGGTTCTCATCTCTACAGGTTATAATAGCACCGCGCTATCGAGTTATCGAAGAAGCCATTTCAAATCTGTGCTATAAAATTGATAAACGGCAGCGAAAACATGCATGTTGCAAAAACCCGTTGCCAAACAGCATTCACAAGCCAGATACACGTGTTGAGCCGGTCGTAGACTTAACTTTCTCTGCGACGGTTTTCCCACATTAATCACATTTACACACATTATTAGGATATCGCCATGTATTCCCATACAACCCATATAGGTCCGCGCAGACCTGTTGTGCTTTACCGCCGGAGAACCCCTAGGCAAAAAAAACATTCTTCCTTTCGCATTTCGTGGAAATAGTAAATATAGTCATCCGGTCCATCGAGGTTGAACTTCTTTTCGTCGGAGAAGACCACCGTCTTCTACTCCTTGAAGTCGTGCTTCCTTTCTTTCTTTTTTTTTATTTTCAATTTCTTCAAGTGTTTGGCGCTTCGCATAGTTCGTTTTACAGTGGCCACACTAGCATTTACGCCGCATTTTTCCCCAATTTAACCAGCAAAAAGGTGGGAATTTGAGGAGGTTCGTAGGATAAGTCGCCTCTCCAATGCTGTTGTTGCATATTTTTTTCATCCATTTATTTTTTTCCATAGTCAGCTTCATTACGAAGAAAATTACTCACAACTTTTTGACTTCGACCAATTTTCTTGGCTATTTCATAGTGTTTTAAACTAGAATCAATATAGCCTTTTATTTGACCGTTTTCGAAATCGGTAAAGGTTTTTCGCGGCCTATTTTACAAAAAACTAATAGTAGTTGCTTTAAATTTTGGAATTCAAAAGAATTCAACTATTTTCATTCACGCAGTCAATAAAAAAGTGAAGTTAAAAGTGTCAAACCTATTCAGATGAGCCAAAAATAGAGCACACATTTAGTGAATTTCTCGACGAAAGCAAAATTCTGAATTACCGTTGCATTTGTCCCGTTACTTTTTTCTTGCATATAATGAGTAAACCAATGAAGGTTCAAAATAAAAAGAAAGATAGAAAAAAGTTCAATTGGAGCAAAGAAAGAGGGAAAAATGTGAGCAAGATTTTTCAAACCTATTCGGCCGACTGACCGACTGGCATTTTATCAACCCACAGCCGAAACGGCTTATCCTACTTATTTGGGTTTGGCATAGAACTTCGTATAGTTCTCGAAATGTCTGAAAAGGCCAATGAAAAGTTTCTATCGGGACATAACGGTTGTTGCGCTCAGGCAATGTTGTGGAATAAGTTGTTTCGCTGAGAGCGCGAGAGAGAGAGAGAGTGAGAGCATGCTGTGCACAAAAACCAATCCAATTGAATCGAACCTTATGGCACATACAAAACACATCGATAGCTTTAACAATACGTTGACCGTATTTCACAATAAAGTAGTTAAAATTATAAAGGGTGCTGATGCCGCTCTGAAATGCACAGTCTTCGTATAATATCGCTAGACCCGAAATTCACTATGTGGTCGTGCGGCAGAAGTATGTTAACATATAATTCCGGAATTTTCGAGCGCCTAGAAAATTTGGTTTGGTCCTTTAGGACGGGATGACGGGGAACTCGAAGCTGTCTATAAAATAAAACAACACAATTTCTTAAAGTCTTGGCCGCGGTGGGTTCAGCTAGTAAGATATAAACTATCCACTTCAACAGGCTTCCCCTTTTCCTTTTGATGTGAAATATCTTTAATTTCGGTAGGGAAGATTGAAGTAGGAGTAAAATTTGATTTCAAAGAAAGAGGCGTCAACGAGGTAGAAAGAGAAATCAGTGACTAAACAGAGATTAACAGTAGCCAAACAGCGTCTTAAAAGTGACTAAACAGTGACTCAACAGTGACTTAACAACGACAAAACAGTAACACTAACAGTGACTGAACAGTTACTTAACAGTGTCTTAACAGTGACTAAACAGAGACTTAACAGTGACTAAGCAGTGACTAATCAGTGATTAAAGAGTGACTTAGCAGTGACTAAACAGTAACTAAACAGTGATTTAATAAGTGACTAAACAGTGACTTAACAGTGACTAAACAGATACGAAACAGTGACTGAACAGGGCGACGAGCTGAGTCGATTGAGCTTTCTCTGTCCGTCAGTCTGTTTCTACGCAAACAAGTCTCTCAGTTTTGAAGCTATCGAGCTGAATCTTTGCACAGAGTCTTCTTTTCGAAGGATCGGGTGACTATATCTTATAGCTACCATAGGAACTGTCGGTCGAAAAAGGGGGCTTAGTGAAAAAACTTTTTTGTTTTTAATATTACAGTCCCAAAACTGGGTCAAAACTAATATTATATGCTTTCTCACAGATTTGCAAATTTTGGTCAAATTCGGATGACTATATCTTATAGCTGCCATAGAAATCATCGGTCGGAAAATGGGTTTTAATTAGAATTGTTTAATTCTAATGCTAGCGTTCTTAGACTCTGATATTTCAAAACAATTGCAAAGGTATAACGAGGAAGTTAGCTTGGCCTTCTCGTTTTTCATATCTATTGGGCCTCTATGCAAATATCCATTTGATCTTTTATTAATATCCTTTGATCTTAATGGCGTATCCTTATGATATGTTATTAATATCCCTTTGATCTGAATTTAATTTCCCTTGGCTCTGTCATTATGATCATTTCCAAATAAAAGACAACACAATAAGATTATTGTTATTATTTATTTAGTTTAGGTAATATAAATGTAATATTTATTACCGGGTGAGTTTTTGCATACTCGAACAAATGTTTATGCTTAAAGTTGAAGTTATTTGTACTCATTATGAGTCCAATACTCTTGGTTTTTTCCCTTTTTTGTAGAAACTGAACGCAATTATTTGGTTAAGCCTATTTTCAATCAAATTACTTAAAACTTGCTTTTAATTTGGACATTCCAGCTGGAATTTACTTATACCAAGATCCAGATCCATTTCTGTAAACCTAAAATTCCAAAATATCGAAGAAGTCTTTAAATTTCGAAATATTCAAAAATCCAATTCATTTCCACTCTCGCCAAATCTCCCATAGAATTCTCCCATTCAACATAAATTAATTGTTTTTTTTTCTCTCTCCCTTGCAGTGTGTAAATCGATGGATATTCGGAACAACCATACTGAATTCAGTCAGCTCTCAAATTGTACCATTATTGAGGGGTTCCTACTGATCGCCCTGATTAATGATGCCCACAAGCTGAACACCACCTACCCCCTGCTCACGGAAGTAACCGAATACATTATCGTCTATCGTGTCAATAACTTGCTTTCACTCTCACAAATATTCCCCAATCTGAGCGTGATACGTGGCAACATTCTGTTCGAAGGATATGCCCTGATTGTCTACTCGAATCGTGATCTGCAGGACATTGGTCTGTCCAAGCTTAAGGCGATTGCCAATGGGGGAGTGCGTGTCGAACGGAATTTGTCGTTGTGTTTTGTGAAAACCGTGAATTGGTTTCAAATCGTATCCAAGAATACCACCAAAGCGGAAGTTGTACTCAAGTTGAATCGCGAGTCGTCGGAATGTCCCAAATGTCCGGGAGAGCTGAAGGGAAACGATGTACAGGACAGCACTGGCCTAATGGAGGGCAGAGATACATTGAGTTGCCCGGAGTATCTGGGTCAAAAGCGCTACTGTTGGAACAGTAAGGCGTGTCAGACAAGTGAGTTATTGAGCCGTTCCTATTCGTAGCTCGAGTTTAACTACAACTTTCTTATTACAGTCTGCCCCCCGGAGTGCCCCAATAACTGCAATGATGAGCAGAAATGCTGCAATGTGGCCTGTCTGGGCGGATGTATAAAGGATTTGAATGGCAACAGCGATTGCATTAGTTGCCGTTTTTTCTCCATAGATAACACCACCTGCTTGGATGGCTGCCCAGAAGGTTTCTTTACCGTAAGTTGTAATAACCAGACACACAAATTGCTCTACTGATTTCCTGATTACTTTTTGCAGTATGACAGACGCTGCATTACGGCCGAGATGTGTAGGAGTATTGGCAAGAAATACGAGAACTCCAGGGAGATGCAATTGGTTCCGTTTGAGGGTCAGTGTAGAACACGCTGTCCAAAGGGCCATATGATTGAGAACAACACTTGTGTGCCGTGTGAAAAGTGCGAGAAGAAGTGCGACGGTGGAATTATTGACAGCATGGTGCGGGCCAAAGAGTATCATGGTTGCACCATTATTGTTGGAGAAGGAGGTCTCACGATCAGCATTAGACGCGGTGGACGTAAGTTTTGGTATTTTATTTGAAACGGTTCGCGATACACCAACTATTACAGCTCTATCGAACTCACGCATTTGCCTAAAAGAGCTCATAGTGACTTGTGCGCGACGGTGATGCGGTGTTTGTACTTTGAATCACAAGCTCGGACATATCATGGTCCCAAAATATACGAGTGTCTTTTCATTTTTTCCTTTGTGTATACTTTTTGTATGAGCTCAGCGGGCTACGAGCGTTGAGTTTACTCTTAATTTTTTCATCCATCACAATCATGATTGCACATCACATTCGTTCACTACATCCCTAGAACTATATCAATCGATTGTTTTGTCATCGACTTGTGCTAAGATATTTAAATATTGTCCGTTAATTTGATCATTTCTTTACCTCTATTTTAGCCCATGTAATGGAAGCCTTGGAATTTGGCCTATCCTCAGTGCATACTATCAACTCATTCCTTAAGGTTCACCTCACCTATGGCCTGACATCGCTGAGTTTCTTTAAATCCCTCTCTCGGATACAGGGTGACAAACCGTTTGAGTCACGCTATGCTTTGTATGTCCTGGAGAATAATGATTTGGAAGAGATTTGGGCACCCAACCAGACGGTGAATATAAGCAATGGCGGCGTCTTCTTTCACTTTAATCCAAGGTTATGCTATGACAAAATTGAGACCCTGTTGCCCATGCTGCCCTCTAAGCCGAAATCGTTTAATAAAAATGAGGTGGCTCGTGATTCCAATGGCAATAAGGGATCGTGTAAGTAGAGAATATCTGGAGTCCACATATATGCTGCGGCAACTTAATTCCATTTTCCCCTTCAGGTAACACCACTGATTTGACTGTGACGCTGCTATCCAAATCGGATAGATTAGCCCTGCTGGAGGTCAGCAATACGTCCATCAATTTTACAGATACAAGAACCTTTATTGGATTTCAAGTATTTCACACCATTGATCCGTATGGAAATGCCACAAAGAGCAGCAATCAACCCTGCGACGATAGGTACGAACGACTCTCTCAACCGCTATAAAACCTGTGCTTAATGCTTATGCCTTGCTTGTTTTCTTTGGTATAGCTGGACAGTGAGCGATCCCATCAAGGACCATAAGATATTTATAACCAATCTGCTGCCCTATACCCAGTACGCCTTCTATGTGAAAACCTGGACCATTTCCTCAGAGTCGCAGAACGGTATGAGTAAAATACAACACTTCACCACGCTGCCCACTCGACCTACGCTCGTGCAGAAGCTGGACGCCAAATCACTCTCCGACTCGGAAATTGTGAGTATGAGAAGAATTCAAAAGGGAGCAGTGGAACTGTTTAGATATTATAAGAATATGAAGCAGATTCCGCTTTCATTTACACGGGTTACTATTTACAATGTCATTTTATATACAACGTATGTCTTTGATCGTCTCTGTCTGTTTCATCTTTCCTCTCGGCGTCGCACCAAGGTTCATTTTATATAAAAGTGTGACCATCTTCTTGGTCCGAAAATACCTTAACGCCAAAATTTTAAATGATACACTTTCCAATACTTCCCAAGTTACAATTCAGATCCATTTGGACCATTGTCAGCTCCATTGGATGAAAATCTAAGATCAATCTAACATCAAATGTATACTCTTATTATCCCGTCCTAATGCATACCGAAATTATCCCATATCTTCACTTTTCAGGAACTTAGCTGGGAACCACCAATTACAGTTAATGGTAAGCTGACACGGTATCTGGTAAAGGCGGTACTCACCCACAGGGATGTCAAATTGACGCAGGATTATTGCCGCTTTCGTAAGTAATCTGCTTGCTCAGGAATATGCATAACACACACTCATCACAACTCCCACAGCCGTGACCAAGACGAACAACATTGATCAGGCCTTTCCATCAGCCCCCACTGAGAAGCCGAAAACAGATCCCTTGGCAGCCGATTGCAAATGCAATGCACCCACTGGAGCCGATGGTGGACGAAAGGGTGGCAAATTTGATCCACAATCGGCTGAATCTATACGCGTGGATGAGATGAGTTTTGAGGACACATTACAGAATTTCCTCTACGTCCGAAAGAAAGACGATCAGCCATCGCCCTTTGCAGCAGATGCCGCGCAAATGGCTGCTGCCGCCGGGAAAGGAACCATGCTGGACAACCGCATTGATGGCTCCAATGGCAATGAACAGGGCAATGCTGTACGACGCCGGCGTGAACTCGATTTTGACTTTGACGAAGAGGACATAGGCAGTGTATTGCTACGGCATGTACGCGCCGTAGATTCCGAGTTCGCCCTTCCAAGTAACAAAAAAAATGACTCTGTGGTGCCCGAAGTTTGGCTTAATGAGACGCGCTTGTCGGCCAATGGGAAATACTTTGAAATACTCGCGGCCGAAGTGGGTGCGAACGAGACACGCTATACCTTCCAAAAACTTAAACACTTCACGCTCTACACCCTCTCCGTGGTGGCCTGTCGCGAGCCGGTGGTGAATGATACAAGACCAATTTGCAGTAACATCAATTTCTTTGACAAGTTAACCAGAAAAAAAGGTACGTTGAATACTTCCCTCCCCCCTTCGATTCCATTTCATTCTCTCTGTCCTCTTCACAGCTAAGGCGGATTTGGCCACCAACTTGACTGGCCACATTGAGAATGCTAACAGTTCACGTCCCATAGTGCGTTTGTTTTGGAATGCCCCCACAGATCCCAATGGTGCCATTGTCTCCTATACCATTGGCTATAAACTCCAAATGGACGATCATTCCGAACAGTTGAGGTGTGTAAGCGCCGAGGAATATCTGAACCAAACCAATGGCTATGCTATGCCTCATCTAAGCGAAGGCCGCTACAGTTTTCGCATACGCGCCAATTCCCTGGCTGGTGAAGGAGATTTCGGGGATTATGAGTATTTATTAGTGCCGGTAAGTATTTCTGAGAAGAAGATGGAAGAAAACAAGTCAGTTAAAGCCGACTATAACAACCTCTGTATACCCCAAAGAGTACACTCTTTGTTGTTGTTGTAACGGCAGGGTTGACTGTATGTACGTAGTATGAAAAATAAGAAAAGAGAGAGTATGTTTAAGAGAAAGTTGATGTTGAGTTAGAGACCCAGGTCCAGTTCGAGGAATGTAGCGGCCTCGATTGGATGGGTCCAAAGTGTGATGGGGCTTAGTGGGCAGTTGAATAAGTGTAGCATGTTATGGGGGCTAAGGTCGCACTTGGGACACGTGTCCATGACCTCTGGGTTAATGCGCGCTAGGTAGCTGTTAAGCTGCCTACTCTTTCCTGAGCGCAACTGGGCCAACGTGGATCTTGTGGTCCTGGGTAGTGATTTCTCACTGGGGTCGATAGGCGGTGGTCTGCCTCCGAGGACCACATTGAGCTGTAGTGCAGCTACGGTGCTTTCAACCATGCTGGTGTGAGCATCATTGCGTGCTGCAGTGCATTCTTCCTCGTTTGGTGGGTGGTTAGGGAGGTAGTGCTCGATATCCTGTTGGACAGTCCTAAGGTCAAAACGGACGGGTCGTGCTCTTCTGTTCATTGGTAATTTGGTGCTATTGTGGTTTGGGTGATGTGGGTTTTGGCAGTTTATCAAGAATTGTTGTGTGAGGAGGGTGTTGTGTTGTCTGACTGGGAGCATCTCTGTTTCTTGGTGCAGGTGGTCGATGTGCGACATCATATGGCATCCTGTTGCCACTCGGAGTGCTGCGTTTTGAACGGTTTGCAGGTAGATGGGTGCTGCATAATTGATTAGAGAGCGGCCAATCGCTTTGTATGTTGTAGAGATGGTTTCCTTGTCCTTGCCCCATCCGCTGCCTGCAATTGCCTTCAAAACCTTATTTCTACTTCTGGCCTTCTTCGCTATGCTTTCAGCATGTTTAGCGAAGACATATAGAGAGTCAAACGTTACCCCCAAGATTCGCGGGTTGTTGAGGGTGGGGATACTCTGCCCATTAATGTGTATTTCGAGTATCTGTTTGACTTCTTTTGTCCAGGTGGTGAGAAGGGTTGCGGATGACTTACTCGCTGAGAGGAAAAGGTTGCGACTGTGGAAGAAGTCTTCCAGCACCGGCAGGTAGCGGTTCAGTCGAGTTTCAAGGGTTTTAACGTCTTTGCCTGTTGTTGTGACTGTGCAGTCATCGGCATATGAGACGACTTTTATCTCGCTCGGTGGTGTGGGTAGATTGGCAATGTAGAGGTTAAAGAGGATAGGTGACAGGACTCCTCCTTGCGGTACTCCTTGTTTGAGCTTCCTATTAGCTGACTTAGCTCCTCTGAACTCCACATGCGAGTGCCTGCCCGAGAGATAGTTGTGTAGCCATCTCTTGGTGTAATTTGGCAGGGTGCTTTGCATGATGTCCTGAAGGAGTGTGGTATGGCTTACCATGTCGAATGCTTTTGATAGGTCCAGTGCCACCACAATAGTCCTTTCGTGAGGACGTTTACTATTGAGTCCGGCAGTGATTGTGGTTGCTAGCTCGCATAGTGCTGTGGTGGTGCTATGACCCGCTCTAAACCCATGTTGATGCTCCGCAGGGACAAGGTGTTCCTTCAGGGTGGGTAGAAGGAGGGCTTCGAGGATTTTGACTACCGGTGAGAGTAGTGTTATTGGCCTGTACGAATTGCCTTGGTCCGCTGGTTTACCAGGTTTGAGGATTGGGACAATTCTTCCTGTTCTCCATATATTGGGGATGTCCAACGATTCCACACTGAGATTAAAGGTGTGAGTGAGGTATTCCACTCCCTTTGGTCCCAGGTGTTTTAACATTATTGTTGCCAATCCGTCTGGTCCGATGGCTTTGGATGGTTTGGCGTTTTTGATGGCTGCCATAACTTCAGGGGGTTCAAACGTGTTCGGTACTTCGTCACTCAAGGGGAGCTTTCTGAAGGACCTTTGTACCACTCTTTCTTTTACTCGGGTTTCCTTCCGATCGAAAGCAGTTGCGCATTTGGTCGGAGGGCGATTGTCAAATAGCCGATTGAGTCTTTCCTTTGCGGGTTCGTGAGCTGTTTTATTGTGCTCCATAGTCTTTTGGATCCCATATCCATGTCTTCAAGTTGTTGCAACCACTTGTCCTTACGAAACTTGTTAACGAGTCTGTCAATCTCCTCTCCGAGCACTGGTATGCGTGCGTTTGAGGGGTCTTCTTTCCTGAGCTCATCGCGTGTGTCAGCTAGTCTGGCGGCTTCGGGTGGGAACCCCGGTCTCAGTTTTTGTATCCTTCCTGCGGGAATGCATTGCTTCCCGACTTTATTGAGGATTCTTCTGAAGTTTCTTTCGCCTTCATTCACGGTGCTGGGTGCGGGGAGGTTGGCAAATTCTGTCTCCGTGTTGAGCTCGAACCTTTCCCAATCAGTCTTGCCAAAATTCACAAAGGTGCATCTTTCGGAGGTAATGAAATCTGCACTCTTTGTGACTTTGACTGTGATGGGGATGTGGTCCGAGTTCAAAGCTATGTCTGCGTGCCAAGTCGTACACAGCAGTAGTGCTGGACTTGCGATCGTTAGATCCGGAGAGCTTCTACAAGTCGGGGTAATACGAGTGGCATGGTCTTCTTTTGAAACGTTGATTGTACGTTCCTACATGCTGAAAAGAGCATGCAGACCGGATTCGTACATAACTTTCGTGTTTTTTGTCCTATCCTATTAAAGCTCTGACCTTTATATTGCGTTTCTGACTGTTAAAACTCATGTCGAAGAAAAACTGAGAACAAAAACGACTGTAAAAGAGAAGAGATAGGAGGCTGCCAATTAGGTATGACTAAAGCAACAGGAAGATGGCCAAGTAGGGTCTGGCTGCGACAATCTGAAATGGGGTGGGTTTTGCCAAACGGGTATAGCAAACGAAGTTGCTGGGTTGTACAAAGGGATAAGAGAGAAAGAAAGAATGTTAGAGGTGGATAGTGAGTTTGAAAATGGGGAAGTATAGAGAGTGGGATTATATAGGAGATAGAGCGGATGTCGAATCTCCAGGGGATAGCCCTAGGAAGACTGCGCACTCGACGGGGTGCGTCCAAAGGTTTTCAGGGGCCAGATTAGTGGGAGCGTTGGGGCAGTTGAAAAGATGGCGTGTATCGTGGGGTGAACGAATGTGAAGTGCAACTATGATTGCCAATTTTTGTCATTTTGGTTAAAATCAAAACGATAGCTATCACGCATACCATTTTTACCTTCAAATTTCATCAAAGCTTTAAACAAAATCCAATTAACTTTTTTTGATGGATGATGGATGAAGTTTGATGTATGCTGGTGAACAGGGCCAATATCTCTCGAGGACATCCACCAGCTGGATAACAGCACCTTCTCTGTTGAGTATGCAAACATTTCAAGAGTAAATCCTCAAAACATGGCCCTTGAAACGTTTGCATGGGTCGTTGCCGTAGTCAAGGCTTTGTTGATGCAGTTTTTACGTACCAAGCGCGATATATTGTAGCCTTTAGATATAATTTGCCGCTCACGTTAGCCAGCAGATTGGCGAATGCCTCGCTCTGTTACAGGGGTACGCCAACGGGGAGGTATGGGTTAAGCTGGGTTCACCTAATTGAACCCCGTCAGCTACTTTGCCTCTCTATACACGCCCCCATTAGGTTTTAGAAATTTCTGGGACGAACCCCCGTCCAGTGTATGAATTGAAGCTACTACTTCTTGCAGCTCTGTAAAGTGTAGAGATTACTTAAGATTAAATAGCAACTCCGAACAATAATAATAATAATAACACTCACCCTTCCTCTTCTTCTCTTCCTTCCACAGAAACCCGTTTCGTATACCGTCTACTATTACATCGGAATGGGTTTATTTTTGTTACTTGTAATCTTTTGCCTAATCGGATACATGCTGTACATGCGAAAGAAGAGACATCCGCTGGATTTGTTTATGAACACCGAGGTAAATCCCTTCTATGCAAGTCTTCAATATATTCCCGATGATTGGGAGGTATCGCGTGAGAGCATCATTCAGCTGGGTCCGCTGGGTCAGGGCTCGTTTGGCATGGTATACCAGGGCATACTCAAGGGTCTGACGGGTGCGGACACCCCGTGTGCCATCAAGACGGTCAACGAGAATGCCACAGATCGTGAACGCACGAATTTCCTCAGCGAGGCCAGCGTCATGAAGGAGTTCGATACGTATCATGTGGTACGACTGCTGGGTGTCTGTTCCCGGGGCCAGCCAGCTTTGGTGGTTATGGAACTGATGCTAAAGGGTGACTTGAAATCCTATCTGCGAGCCCATCGTCCAGATGATAGGAATGAGGATATGGCGGGCTATTTGCAGAGGATTGGCATTACCGGCAGCGCTCCACCGCCTACCTATAGCAGAATATACCAGATGGCCATTGAGATAGCCGATGGCATGGCCTATCTGTCGGCCAAAAAGTTTGTACATCGAGATCTGGCGGCCAGGAACTGTATGGTGGCCGATGATTTGACCGTGAAAATTGGAGATTTCGGCATGACTCGTGACATCTATGAGACGGACTATTATCGCAAGGGCACGAAGGGCCTGCTACCCGTACGCTGGATGCCCCCGGAGAGTTTAAGGGATGGTGTCTATGCCAGCTCCAGTGATGTGTTCAGTTATGGTGTGGTTCTATGGGAAATGGCCACCCTTGGCCTCGCAACCCTATCAGGGTCTGTCCAATGAGCAGGTACTTAGGTATGTCATTGATGGAGGCATTATGGAGAGACCGGAGAACTGTCCGGAAGTGCTGCACAAGCTCATGCATCGCTGTTGGCATCACCGACCCTCGGCCCGGCCTAGTTTTCCGGATATTATAGGCTACCTGGAGCCACATTGCATGGAGTCGAAGTTCAAGGAGGTGTCCTTCTATTACTCCGAGGCGGGACAGCAGTACAGGGAGAAGGAACGCAAAGAGAAGAGTCAAATGGGTGAGTTTGCCAGTGAGCCTTTGGAGCAAGAGCAGGAAGATGCCACCACGCCTCTTAGAGTGGGTGACTTTCAGGGCTACAAATCCAAAATGGAGAACAACTCGTCACTGGACCAGCCCGCCGAGAGTCCCATAGCTTTGGTGGATGACAATGCTACCCATTCGCCATTTAGCCTGGGATTTATAGTGAGCAGTACACCAGACAACCAAAGCACTTTACCCACAGCCGGAGGCATATCGCATGACGATGGGGCGGCCTATGTGCAGCCCGATGCAGAGGCCTTGGCCTCCGACAGGGGTTATGAAGTCTATGATCCTAGTCCCAATTTTGCAGAGCTACCGACCAGTAGAAGTGGCAGTACCGGAGGCAATGCCAAGCTGAGTGGGGAACAACATCTGTTGCCCCGCAGGAGTAGCAGAACCCCCATCATAGTCAGCAGCTCCATGCCCGACGAGGTCATAGGCGCAGGTGGGGCATCCCTACAACCCTCTACAGCCTCAGCCAGCTCCAATGCCAGTTCCTATACCGGCGGAACCACCACCAGCAATCGCCTAAAGAGAACCGTAGCCGATGCCCTGAGGAATCGCGCCAGCCTCTTCAATCGGAACTTCTTCAATCACAAGCGATCTGGCAGCAATGCCAGTCACAAGAGTAACACCTCGAATGCACCCAGCACCAGCAGCAATAGCAATCTTACCAGTCATCCCGTGGCCATGGGCAATCTGGGCACCATTGAGAGCGGAGGCAGTGGCTCTGCGGGTAGCTATACGGGCACACCGCGTTTCTATACCCCCTCAGCCACGCCCAGTTCAGGCGCTGCCGTTAGTAACAATCCCAATTACAAAATTCTCGACGAATCGCTAGCCAACACCTCCTGGAGTCAGGGTCCGGGTACAGACACGGAGCAAACCACCATGTTAACCACCAGCAGTCTCAATCCCAACTATGAGCTCATGCAGGCGCCCTCATCACAGCCAGCGCCGCTCAGTCTGAGCGACAACCCCAACTATGTGCCGATGCATGAGCCGCAGAGCGGTTCGATTCTCATCAGCAGCCAAAACCCCAACTATGAGTCCATGCGACCGCCCCATCAGAGTCGACTCAGCAGCTCCGATGATGAGGGGGATTTGAATGAAGATGATGAGGAGGAGGAGGAGGAGGACCATGATGATATTCATACCGAAACCATCAAAATGGAGCGTATGCCGTTGAGTAGGCAAAAGCAGAAGCCTCAACAGCCGCGTAGCCGTAGTGTGAGTCAAACGCGTAAGGTGGATGCCCTGACAGGAATTTCAGGGGGCACCACCAATGTGTCGAATAGTCTCAAGGAGAATTGGTTAAGGCAGGCCAGTACGCCACGCCCGCCACCTCCAAATGGTGTCATTGGACGAGAAGCGTAATCCGCGTTGAGAATTTTCTATTTTTTTTTTTTTTTTGTAAATAGTTAAATTTAACTTAGACTAAAAGTGAGGGGGAGAGAGAGAGAGATGGGGAAGAAGGGGAAGTGGAAAATTTATAGATTTCAATCAAGAATGCTCTGCCACACTTTAGATATGTTTTCTGGTCCTTCAAGCCGTACAGATTTTGATTTATAAACAACTCTGACCATTTGTTTTAGAAATTTCTGTAACTTACTGGGTTTATGTGTAGTTAAGTGCTTTACGGTCCTTCGAGCCGTACTTGTTTTTTAAATTTATAACTCTGACAGACACCTTATAATTTCTTGATAGAAGATAGAGTCTACGTATCAATTTTTAAGCTCTTTAGCATTTGGTAGCCTTGGAAGTGATCTTATGAAAAAAAAAACAGTATTGAATAAGATCCATTAGACTATTGATTGAGGTTTCAAAAAGCTTGTTTACTGTGGTTAACAGATAAACAAGCCAAAGAGCTGTGATCTGAAGTTTGAACCAATCAGCGAAAGGAACCTTATACCTTAGGACGAATTTAAACCTCCTAAAAATCGGAAGAGGTTCACTCCGGGGTTCGAACCCGCAAAACATTTTGGGTTCGGGTTCACGGAGCGGGTTCAGAAGGTCGCTGAACCAAGGTTCAGGTTCGAACCGGGGTTCAGGAATAATTTTGTTTTATCGCTAGTTCGGACAACATTAAATTGGAAATTACTTCAAAAATTTTAAGGGCGCGCGCACACATGTGACTGAATGATGAACTGACGGCAGAACTTAAGGCTGATCTTGACATACATATAACACCTCTACGATCATACTAGGCAAGGCATACTAAACAAGGTAGGCTCACTAGCTCTCTCAGAACTCCGAATATTTGTGTAAAAGAGAGCGAGAGCGAGAGAGTAATATATTTCAATACAAAGCCTACTAAGCTGCTAAGTAAACACACAAAAAATTCGTCCGCGGAGATGCTTTGCTTACAACAGTTGCTAACTGACTGAAATTTATCAAGTTGTCAAGAGAGAGAGAGAATGAGTGAGCCTACCTTGTTTAGTATACCTTGATTCTAGGTATCTTTTAAAATCTTTAAAAATCAGTTGTAAGCACAAATGATAGTTTTTCCAAAGCTTTCAAACATTCGAATTTTGAAGCAATCTTTAAATACCCAGAAAAAAATCAATGAAGTCGTTCACCGATTTGATATTTGTCTCTTTTTCATTATTTTTTTGCTACTTAGAATGATTTAATTTCATCAGAAGATTCCAAGATTCAGTTGTAGAAATTGGGATTGAATTTACAATGTGAGAAGGTTTTTCTAATATGTACGAATATTTAAACTTACAAAAACCTAATTGAGTTCATTTACGTGAATTGGATATTTATAGATTCTGGAAAAAATTTAACACTTTTTGACTTTTTTTTACTCCGGTTCGGGTTTAGGTTGGGCTAGAATAATTTATTCTGCTCCGGTTCAGGTTCGGTTCGGGCTTCCCAAAAATGACGGAGACTCCGAACCGGTTTTCAGCCCTGGTTTAAACCAAGTATAACCGAAAAATAGTTACTTGGACCGAAACCCACATTTCTTTCGGTTGGATACCCAGCCAAACTGAGATATGATTTTTGGACCGCATCTTAACTATTTAAGGCTCTAAAAACTCTATAAGCTTTTATAAAGTAAAAGCGTCTACTCATTTTTTTAACAGATACAAATTTAAAGGGTTGGTCTTTTTGGTCCGGCATGAAAGTCCTAAAAAAACCCGAATCGCTTTGGTTCTAAGGAGTTCGCAGTCTTGCTTTAAAGAAAGCTTCGAAAAATATTCGCCAAGGAACTTTTGAAAAGAGTGTTTAACGGACATTTATGAATTTTTATGCAAAGGATCGGAAAAACGATTCGATGTCCAGTACAAAAGACCCAACAAACACGGAGCTCGGTTCTAAACCAAGTTTGAGTCTTGCTTTCAATAAATTTTCGAAAAACGTTGGCGAACGCACTCCAAAACGAGTGTTTAAAGCATTGATGGCCTCTGGTTTCTACCAGTGGGCAAAAACATTTCGCTATTCACACGTACACGACCCGAACGCGGTTCTAAACCAAGTTTGAGTCTTGCTTTAAATAAAGTTTCAAAAAACGTTCGCGAAGGCACTCCAAAACGAGTGTTTAAAGCAGCGATGGCCTCTGGTTCCTCCCAGGGGGCGAAAACATTTCGCTATTCACACGTACACGACCCGAACGCGGTTCTAAACCAAGTTTGAGTCTTGCTTTAAATAAAGTTTCAAAAAACGTTCGCGAAGGGCACTCCAAAACGAGTGTTTAAAGCAGCGATGGCCTCTGGTTCCTCCCAGGGGGCGAAAACATTTCGCTATTCACACGTACACGACCCGAACGCTTGCCGAAGCTGAAACCAAAAGAGCAGAAAGCCGTCATTTGCTCGCCAGAGTTCGGAGCGATTGGGTCGAAGCTAATACTCGTCGCTTAATTTTCGTACACCAATACTCTCTCACTTTTTGGCCTCGCTCTCGCTGGCCATCACTGGTTTAAAGGGCATATATGAAACTTTAGGCAAAAGAATCGGGAAAATGATTCCATTTTCTTTCGATTCCGGTTCAAAACACCCCACAAACCCAAAAGATTTGAAAAATATTCGCCCATGGACTTCAAAACGAAAAGCTTATGACACTTAAAACAAAGAATTGGGAAAGTAATGGGATTTCCGCTCGATGGCGGTTTTTGGTGCGATACAAAAGACACGAAAATACAATTTGCAGTCTTGCTTTAAATAAAGACTCGAAAAATATTCGCGAAAGCACTTATAAGCGAGCGTTTAACGGGCGTTTGTACCTCTTTGTGCCAAGGATGGGAACCTGAGTCGCTAGCCGTTCGATTCCGGTTTAAGACAAGTCCCCAACAAACAAAGAGCTCGGTTCTATACCAATTTTCAGCCTTGCTTTAAATATAGATTTGAGAAATATTTGTGAACGGTTTGAAAAACGAGCGTTTAACGGATGTTTATGACACTTTTTGCAAAGGAATGGAAAAATGATTCGATTTCCGTTCGTTAAAAACAAAAGGGCCTGTTCCCGTTTTCGATTCCGATCAAATCATGCGGAATCGGAATTGTTAAATGTACTCGTTCCCAAAAACCGACTGTGTGTTTCGGCTTTTAACTTCAAAACCCCATTTACCTTCATTCGACCCTCTTGATGACAAAAAGATTCGCCCGAATTCTTTAATCGTCTCTAGAAATCACAGCTCTCATCAATTCCGATCAATCGATAGCTTGACGCATGTAAATGTAAAATTGACTATACAGCCCCAAAGGGGCCAAGCCAAGCTTTTCACAATCTCGTGGCGTGTGTGCTTACAATTTTTCGCACAAGAGAACGCATATTTATGACAATTTCCCGTTTTTGGTGCGGTATAAAAGACTCAAGAAACCCGAAGTTCGGTTTTAGAAATGAATTTGGAGCTTTGCTTTAAATAAAGTTACGAAAAACACTCGCGAAAGGACTTAAAAACGCGCGTTTATGACACTTTATGCAAAGGTTTGGGAAAATGTTTTGATTTCCGTTCAATTCTTGGTATTCTACAGGGTTTAGTTGTGAAGTTTCGAAAAATATTCGCCCACGAACTTCAAAACGAGCGTTTAACGGGCTTTTTTGACACTTTACGCTAAGAATAGTGAAAATAGTTCCGATTCCGGCTGGAAAGACCCAACAAACCCAAAAGATTCGAAAAATATTCGCCCACGGACTTCAGAGCGTTTAACGGGCTTTTTTTGACACTTTAAGCGAAGAATAGTGAAAATAGTTTCGATTCCGGCTCGAAAGACCCAACAAACCCAGAAGATTCGAAAAATATTCGCCCACGGACTTCAAAACGAGCGTTTAACGGGCTTTTTTGACACTTTAAGCGAAGAATAGTGAAAATAGTTTCGATTCCGGCTCGAAAGACCCAACAAACCCAGATTCGAAAATATTGAGGACTCAAAACGAGCGTTTAACGGGCTTTTTTGACACTTTAAGCGAAGAATAGTGAAAATAGTTTCGATTCCGGCTCGAAAGACCCAACAAACCCAGAAGATACGAAAAATATTCGCCCACTAACCTCAAAACGAGCTTTTAATGAGCTTTTTTGACACTTCAAGCGAAGAATAGTGAAAATAGTTTCGATTCCGGCTCGAAAGACCCAACAAACCCAGAAGATTCGAAAAATATTCGCCCACGGACTTCAAAACGAGTGTTTAACGGGCTTTTTTGACACTTTAAGCGAAGAATAGTGAAAATAGTTTCGATTCCGGCACGAAAGACCCAACAAACCCAGAAGATACGAAAAATATTCGCCCAAGAACTTCAAAACGAGCGTTTAACGTGCTTTTTTGACACTTTAAGCGAAGAATAGTGAAAATAGTTTTGATTCCGGCTCGAAAGACCCAACAAACCCAGAAGATTCGAACATCAAAACGAGCGTTTAACGAACATTTAAGACACTTTATGCAAAGGACTCCAGCACGGTAAATAGGTAACTAGAAAACAATGTTTTGCAGTATCAAAGGCAAAGCTAATACTCAATATTTTGGAATATTTATTTACTGACCGATTAACCATCCTCTCTCTCTCTTTCTCTCATCTCCCTATATAAGAGTAATGTATATTCACTTAGCCTTTAAGCGCCTGCAAACTTTTGCCGCTAGCCAAAAGCTTCCTTGACCTTTTTTTTCTCTATACTTTAGCCACATTATTTTGTTCGCTTAAGTCCCTAATTTATGTTTACGTATTTCTTAAGTATTTTTTTATGTAATAAATGAATTAGAGCCGTTAACACATAAAGAAACACAACAACAACAACAAAACCACAACAAAAACAAAACAAGTCCTACATGCAAATAACAAAAGTACAAAAGCCAACAACCAACCAACCTAAGTACCGTTTATATAGACATTAAAAAAAAAAAACAAAAACAAAACACAAGAAATCATACCTACTACATGTAAACCTAATTAAATTAATTAATTTAAAACAATTGTAAAAACCAAAATGCGAAGAACCACACCACACACCACACTCACAGAACAAGCAATACAAACGATGATCCAACAACTGTCTTCACTGAGCTAGAGCCCCTAGTTATAAACCACACATATATATAGGAATGTACTCAAAATTCTTTTAAAACGTTCAATGATTGTGTTCGTTTTTTTGTTTTTAACTTGCTTTTAATAATTATTTATTTGATTGCCCACAAAGAAACACGTAGCAATCGGCAAAAGTTTGCTAAGAATTCATTTAGATTTCCATATATATTCAAAATATGTATATCAAGCTTATGCCTAGTAATATATGTAAAGCAAGTGTGGGTTTTTTTTTCTAAATCAATTGCTGAAGCCAAGCTTCTATCTATAAAGAGAGCTTAAGAGTAACTGATGCATCATTATCCTTAATGTATACAAATGCATTTTTCACACTTTTCACTAGATCATCATAATTGATGCCATAACTCAAATATGAACAACACAAAAAACCAGACGGATTTTTCAAAGAAAAAAAGAGTAAACCTTCCCTCATCTTACCCCAAAAACTAAACAAATAGACAAATTATATACCACATATATAAATATATATAATTAAAGAACTGCGTGTGAAATCATACAAATAATGAGATGTACAAGACGAAGGACAATTGATAACACCAGGTCGAAGCATTATAGCACAATACGAAAACGAAATATCATGATAAATGCCCCTCGAAGTATGCAAAATTTATTTTGTTTTATAAGGCTGCCTTCACACTGTTCGACACATGAGACATGATATTCTAATAGTCATACTTTTTTTATGGTTTCAATTTGAATAGCTTGTCAAATTCATAGAATTTCATGGGAATATGCAGGCCTACTAGGTTACCCATGGGTCATGTGTCGAAGAACAGTGTGAAGGCAGCCTAATTTGATTATTTGAACAATGACCGTGTTCAGCAGAACAACTTGCTCCATGATCAAGTATAAATTTGCAATAATCCTCCTACTGAACTCAAGTGTTGCGGCATCATAATAGCCCATTTGAGGTATTATGATATAGGAGCGTGTATCAAAGAAATAGTATGCTACTTTAAAGTGATACTGCTCCCTCCAACAGCAAAAACTACTAGATTCAAAATTTTTTACTGATACCTGCTCAGGTATCAATTATTCTGCTGAACAAGCCCAATGAATACAAGGAAGTGCAAACACTTGTTCCGTTTCGCATGCGCATAATTTTGTGAGTATTTGAATAACTCCCTCTCCCTTTTCTTGTTTTTCTTGCTTTGGGCTTAATCAGACCCAAAGCAAGAAAACAAGAAAACTTAGTTTTAAATTGATTTCGTTTAATTTTTTATATAATTTCCTTTTATTTTCATATCAGCCCCTGAATTTGTTGTTTGACAAGCGACGCATTGCAGTATCTTCTATTATTTGTATCATGGTTCATAGTCATACGTAAGGCTGCCTTCACAGTGTTGTACACATGAGACATGATAGTCTAGTAGTCATACTTTTTGTTATGGTTTCAATTTGAATAGCTTGTCAAATTCATAAAATTTCCTGGGTAAAATGCAGGCCTACTAGATATCAAGGGTCATGTATCGAACAGTGTGAAGGCAGCCCTATCGTATGTATCTTATGGAACTTTGACTCAGATTACTTGAGCAGTTAAGAGCCATTCAAAATAAATTTGTGTGTAAATTACCATTTCAACTGAATTATTTATATATATTATGATAGCATACTTTGAAGGGCATTTAGCATGATTTCTATACCCGTTACTCGTAGAGTAAAAAGGGTATACTAAAGTCGTGCAAATGTATGTAACAGGCAGAAGGAATCATTTCCGACCATATAAAGTATATATATTCTTGATCAGCATCAACAGCCGAGTCGATTTAGCCTTGTCCGTCTGTCCGTCTGTATGAACACCTAGATCTTAGAGACTATAAGAGCTAGAGCCACCAAACTTGACATGTAGACTCCTATTGTCTGCACACAGATCAAGTTTGTTTCAAATGTTTGCCACGCCCAATAAAAAATGTTGAATAACTCCCACATTTTTTAAGATATCGAGTTCAAATTTAAAACTGAAATTTATATTAGCAATAACTATGATCCCTGATCATCAAGATCGGATAATAGATAGCGGAGTTAAAAATGTTGCATTTTTTCGGATGTGCACTCTCATAAACGCAGGAACGCTGTTAAACATTTCTTTTTTAACTTACGCTCTCGTTTTTTTATCGGTCAACATAACTAAGGCACAGCATAACCGATTTTAATAAGCTATATATTAAAGGAAAGGTAATAAGCAAGGGCTACAACAAAGACATTAAAATATGAAGATGAGTAACGCCATACGATTTTTTTGCACACGATTTTTTCCCCCTGGCTTTTGAATCTGGCTTTTCGCTCTCTTGAAATTTTGTCCAGAAGCCGAGAGAGAGAGAGCGCTCTAGAGCCAGCCGCGTTTTTGTACGCATACAGCGACAGCCGACGACTGTAAGTGTGCACACGTATTCTCAAGCATTACTCACACAAGCAAGTGAATTCTATTTTTAGATTTTTACGCTCTCAACTTTGTTTGAGCGGAGAGAGCGCGATTTTCGGCGCCATAAAAAAAACAGCTGCATATTGCAAAACCATTGTATGGGCGTTCGGCATCTTAGAGATTATATTGGTCTTTGGCTACAAACTGGTTATAAACTCCGTATAACTGGTTTGAGTCCTTCGCAAACCCGAACCGGATCTAAACAGTTTGGAACAAGGTTTGGTTTAAAAATAATATATATAGTTTTCTGTGCATTCCTTAGGAAAGTATTTAAGTCCGGTATATTTCGAGTTTGAAAGAGAAAATTAAAAAAATTCAAGTTGTACAATTTAAGTACTAATCCTAAGGTCCCACATACAAATAATTTGCCCAATTTTTAATGAAAATTTGTCCAAAATTTGCCATGATTTGCAAAATTTTCAGAACTTTAAAACTGTGTAAATTCATCAAATATGACTGAGAAGTTCCCTAATTCGACCTATTTTGCCAAATTATTTGCCTGTGTGTACTTAGCCTTAGCCAAAGGCAAATAATTTGCTCAAATTTAAATGAAAATTTGTCTAAATAGCCAAAACAAAAGATTTTGCAATACTCAAAACTAAAACTGAGATTCCATACGCAAGTAATTTGTGGCCGTCTGTGGCCCAGCGGTTAGTGTGCTGTACTGCTCGGCGGGAGGTTGTGGGTTCGATCCCGCCTCTGAACATCTAATAACAAAAGTTTTTTCTTTCTTTAGAAAAATAGCTTTTACACATACGGCCAACTAATCCAGCCATGAAAAAGCAAATTATCAAACTTTGCCGTTCGGATTCGGCGTTAAACTGTAGGTCCCTTTCTCTTGTGCGCCCAGAGATTTTGAGAAGGCTTGGCTTGGCCCCGTTGGAGGAGCTGTATAGCCAATTTTACATTACATTTACATTTACAAGTAATTTGGTCAAATATGACTGAGGAGGTTCTTGAAACAGCTGTACAGTCGACCAGCCTCCTTTGTGGGGTGCGTGGATTGTTTTTAAAACCTATGAACAAATATGCTAAAAGTTCTTTGATTGATTTTCAAACAGTCACCACCGGGGGGTGCCACAGAAGCCTCTTCCAACCGAATTCCAATTCTTAGGTGCCACAGAAATTCCCTCCTGTGTTTTGTTAGGAGATTTAGAAAAGCTACCATCTCATTGGCTCCCTCTGTCAATGGTGTCGCCATCTACTTGACAGCCAGCTGAAGAAAGGCTGCAAAATTTGAATTTTATTTATGGAGAAAATGACTTAAACTTGAATAATTATTTAATATATATATCATAAAACATAAAACACAATCAAAAAATTTCATTTAAAGGCCTATACTCAGATGAGATAAATTTTTAGTTTGGTACAATATTTCACATGAATAGAAACAATTTTGTACAGCCTTGAAATCTGAATACGTTTGAAAAGGCATTTTATTTGTTTGAAGCACTGTGCTGAACTAGTTTTTTATCTCATCTGAGTATAGGCCTTAAACATCAAATTAACCCATAACTATAAAAAGGGAAATTTTTTGCCCCCAGATTCAGCCCTGTTTTTAGAGATGGAACTTCAATTATCATCGGGTGTTCTAACTAGATTTTCTAATAAGAAAATGAAATCTCTTGAAGTTCTGTGGCACCGACAAATTTTTCGAGAGATTTACAAACCAATCGTCGGCAAAATCTTTAGAGATTTCTTATCAAAAAAAAACTCCTTGGTTTCTTAATACAAAAATTAATTAACGCCCAACTAATTTGTATGAGAATTTATTACCTTTTCATCAATATAGAAAATCTTTTTAAAATTGGCTATGCTGTTCGAAAGTTATGGTGAAATATATAAACTCATGTCACGAAAAAGTAAAAACTTAAAAAATTCCAAAGTGATTGTTTTAGTGACCTTTTGATTATAAATCGTAGAACTTTTTAGCGGGCTCTAGGGGATTAAGTTATGATTTTGTCCATAACTTTTCTTAAACAAGACACGCACAACACTACAAAAAAGGCTGGTTGACAGTATAGTTTCATTAAAAAACAACACCCCCGTTTGAT
This sequence comes from Lordiphosa stackelbergi, assembly GCA_018904235.1. Classification (NCBI taxonomy): domain Eukaryota; kingdom Metazoa; phylum Arthropoda; class Insecta; order Diptera; family Drosophilidae; genus Lordiphosa; species Lordiphosa stackelbergi. The sequence continues at coordinate 33,506 of JAEIFU010001063.1, forward strand.
TGCTTTGGGCAATTCAAACAATTGGCGCCTGGGTTAGTTAAATGCGGAGAAAGAATTTCCCCCACTAACATCAGAAGGGCCGATTCGGGATGCACACACACTCAAAGCCTCAGTGTTTTTGGCATTTGCTGCTGATGTCGAATTTTCCTATTAGCTTGCCCTAGGGATTCCCAAGCGTTTATAGCTATTCTGTCATGAGGTAACTTCTGCCAACACAATAAGGACAGGAATTGGTATTCATAAAATAGCGCAATACTGTCAACCAGCCTCCTTTGTAGTGTTGTGCGTGTCTTGTTTTAGAAAAGTTGTAGACAAAATCATAACTAAATGACCTAGAGCCCGCTAAAAAGTTCTACGATTAAAAAATTCCTTATAAATATTGTTCACCACAGAAAACAGCTTCAGCAATTTTCAACAAATATTGCGAATTCAGTACAAATTCCAAAATCAAGCGGTAAAGGACAAAGTAGACACGAGATTGGTATCATTCTTATTTGCCTCGAATGTTTTCTTATATTAAGTGTGACATTCTTGAGCTCAGCTTAACAACTGCGACCAAAAGTGTGATCATTGGGTTATTCCAGATCCGCTTGAATGGTCTGTTTTCTAGATTTCGAGATCTGTAATATTTGTATAATTGAGAATGAAAACTAAGCCTAAATAAATGAAGAAATTTAAGTCCAATGTTAGGGTACATGATGATAAATATTGAGTACTTAATTTTGAGGCACAAACACAGAAAGAAAGAAAGGATATATTTTGATTCATCGGATGATTTTGGTATCCATTTGGACTGGATAGTTTTAATAATGTAAAAAGTATATTAATCGGGTGAGTCACAGAAATCTCTAGAGGTTTTCGCTTGAACGTTAGCATTTCATATTAAAGCTGTTTGAGTTTATATGTTAAGGGGCTAGATTAGATGACGAAAGTTGAGCGATTTGAAACCGCCTGCTCAAAGCCAAGTAGATTTGATGCGTACAGTTTTACTTTCACATACGGGCCTGTTCTGAATTTCGAGTCGATTTTCGTGTAAACGTTAGAATTTTGCAGTCGAATTTAATAACGAGGTATAAAAAGTGAGAATTATAGCTACGGCTACTAGGTCAGGTATAACAAAACTCGGAATTGTTTGAGCAGCTGAAACCGACTGCTTCATCCCAAGTGAATTCAATTCGAGAGAAAAGCACGATGGAATCTAGTATCCACAGATTGGCTTGTCACTTACATTTACGTTTATACAACTTGCATTCAAAATACGTATGTTTACACGGAAATCGACTCGGAATTCGGAACAGGTCCCATAATCTAGTAGGCTGTCGGATTCTTGGCAGTTCTCAAATAAAGTAGTCTACGTTTTTGGAACTTAAGGCCTGATTCCAGATGACATAAATTTTTATTTCGGCACAATACTTCATTCAAATAAGAATGCTTTGCAACAGCATTCAGATTTCAAAACAGTTCAAAAGTGTTTCTATTCATGTGAACTTCAACATAAAAATTGATTTTTATGTCATCTGGAATCAGGCCTTAAACGTGCAATCGTTTATACGAAAATCTCTAGAGATTTCTAGGACACCCCTGAATATTATTCATTTAATGTTAAATTGTTCTTAGAATTTCATCCAATGGAACAGAAAATGTTTCAAAGCTTATAATAAAGGATTTGATAAAACTATCCATTCCAAATGGTTTTTAATCAGAACTCGCAAATAACTGTTGACCGTTTTTCGTTGTCAAAAAATAACTGTTATATACGGGCCCTTTGAGCAAAGAGTCAGAGAGGAATCGTACACCTCATCTCTTGAATATATCGATCTGCGCTCAGAGAACAACCAATTTTATTGTTGCTCTTTTGCTCTGCTCATTCGCAGACCGTTTGAACGCGAGCAAAGAAAATAAAAGTCATTTGTATTTGTATGCGTGTGTGTGTGCGAATGAGACGTTCGTTTGGGCTTCTGAGCCACACAAACAAACAAAAAAGAGCGTTTACGTTGAGCCCTTAATTTTTTTTGCTCATCTGCTGACTGTTAATGTATGAGCGCTCTATTGAATGAGCACAACTAGAATAGCTAAACTGAGAACGGTCAACTGAAAACCAAAACAAATCGAACAGAGTTCCCCAACAATAGCTCCGCGGGGGCCGAACTTACTTGCGAATTCTTACCAAATGCTTGCCGAAGTCAAACTTCATTGTGTGTTAAGAGAGACACAGACACGTTTTCACGGTCTCTGCTTGGGGAACCCTGAAATCGAAACAAAGTGTTCTGCTCAGAGAGAGAGCAAGCGTTCATGTTTTTTTTTCGTTTATGTTCGTGTGCAGACCGCAAAGGGATAAACGGTTAAGAGTTATTCACTTACATCGAACGAACTTTTAAATCGCAGAAGGTGGTCGAAAACGAGTGCAGCGTTTTCACCGAACTCGCTCAGATCGCCGATTTTTCTTCCGTTTATCTTATATATTTTGTGTTTCTTTTTTATCCGATTCTGATAACTACACTTATCTTTTCTAAATAAATCGTGTCTTAAAATATCTTCGTCTGATTAAATAACGCCCACACTAATAACTAAATTAGACAGGTGATGCAAACCGCACTGAAATACGGACTGGTTCGGCTCATTGGTTCAGTGGTTCATTCTTAATTTATTTAAAATTTTATGAAGCCCCGTTGTCGGAATACTATGATTTCTAAGGAGAATACATGTTAAAAGCTTTAAAATCCTTTTATCAGTGCTCCTTACAAACGATAATTATTGTACCGAATATTGATAATATCAACCCGTATAAAAACTGGAATAAACGCAGAAATTAGAAAAATCCTGGGAACAAATGGACGAAAGTAAGAATAAAGGACTTATACAGAGGTATCGGGTAATTGCTGGAGCTGTCCAGTATCTTTCAAAGCGGTTGGAAGTCATCCCTTAAAGATCAATTGAGTCTATGAGTGTTCTCCCTTGTGGGTCGATCAGCGAAACCTTATTTATCCCAAATTCGGAAAATAACTAAACTTAGGGAATCGATTAAAATTCCGAAATTCACATGCCAAAATTCATGAGTTCAGCCAACTGAACCGAATCGAACCGTTTTGATTATTGGTTTTGGTTCGGCTCAGCATTTTCAAAGGACGTCGGTTCGATTGATTAGATAGAAAAAGCGGTTCGGTTACGGTTCGGTTCAGAACCGGTTTGCATCCCTGAATTAGACAAATGCATCTCGCTGCTCTCAAGGAATTGCGTTCACAATAATTACAGAAAATAAGCTCCCGCTCTCTGAGTTGCATTTTACTTCTCTCTTCTTGTAAAGATTAAGTCATGGTAAATTCTGACAGCAAATTAAAATTGATCAATGAACTCGCTTCGCTCAAAGCATTATATGGATCTTCGCTTTGCTCATAGGCAAGAAATATTAGCGCTTCTGTAGCACTCGCGCACTCTGACATTAGCTTACTTGGGATTGTATGAGATACACAACGCTCACTTATTTTAAGACTATCAGAACTAAAAACAATAACATGAATTTTGAGTCAATGATGCAGAAATATTAACTAAAAATTGTGAAAAATTTCTGTTAAGTATGAGAATATGTTGTAAAATTTTGGTTCCTCAAGAAGAGAGTATAGAAAATGTGGCTGTCTCTCAACTGACACTCAGTGATGCATGTCTTCATGCAAGCATTCGGTGTGAAATGCCGAGTGAGTTCGGCCCCTCTAGGGCTATGACTGGGTCACACTGTTTTACAGCATCATTTTCATGTTCTGAAGAATATTTTAATAGATTTCATTGGCACAAAATCGATTATTCCGAGTTATGACAGACTTGAAGTAAGTGAGCGGCTACCGCCGAGTTCCATCTATCCATGTACCCTTTAGTGCTTTAGTGTACATCTCAATCATTTGTATCGAAAATCTCACAGTTCTGCAATTTTAGACACCATTTCACAGCCCCTTTTATACATTCTCTTCACAACCACAACAAAAAAAAAAAAAACAAACTGCAACAAATGGAATTTTAAAAAGAAAAATAACAACAACAACAACAAAAGTATTCGATATTTGCCTTCGCTCTTTATATTATTATATTTAATTAAACTAAGAAACAACCAACCACAACAACAACAAAAACAGAGAAGAAGAAAAAAAAAACGCCTGTGCAACGTGTTTTTTTTTTAACTTTAATTTTATAGCTGCAAAGAAAACAAGAAAACTAAAAATATTTAAATGAATTATACAATGTTTGAAAACAACAAAAAAAAAAAACTTCAACTAATCTTAAACATAAACAAAACGAAAAAAAAACTAGTGCTAATTATATAAACAAAACTGGGAAGCAAGCGATATTTACACTAAATCTGAAGTTAAAAAAATTTAAATTAAATATGTAAACTTATGCTAAACATAACAAATACAATAGATATTCTACACACACACCCACACAATCACACAATTTTACACCTACACACATACACACACACACACACACACTAAAAAGACTGAAAGATATAGTTCCTTTTGTTTTTATGTACATAAAAAAAAAATACAAAACAAAAATTCTTACGAAAATTGTAAACGTAAAAACAATTAATGGAATTATACAATTAAACAAATTAAATTTAATACCCAGCAGCCACAAGCATTATGTATATTATTTAGTAGTTGAATTAATCTAAATTCTGTTCGCACGACCAAAGGCCAATTTATCCAATTTATATATAACATATATAGTACATATATTCGGGATAGGTTTGGCTTGATGGCGAGTTGGCGCTGCTGCTACTAGTTAAGTATGTATATATATATATATATATACACACATATATGTAATAAACAATTTATAAAACAAAACTACAAGAAAAAAAAAAACAAAAGCTTCAATATTTTGATTATTTCTAACTAAAGCTAATTGTACATATAAAGCTAAGTTAATTGTTTCCTGTTTGTATAAGCGAAATAATAATAATTAAACAAAAACAACAACTACACATACTACATGTAACAGAAAGAAACAAAAACAAAAATATTATGGCAAGACTATAATAAATACTAAATTAAAAATACTGAAAAAAAATAAACATAAACTGAACATTTACTTTTTGGGGGGGTGGCACAGCAAAGATGAGTTTTGTTTGTTTGTTTGTTTATTAATTTTCCCAATACAACAAGAGCGGAACAAAAATAAAAAGATAATAAAACTATGTCTTAAACAAACCACAGTTGTTTAAAATCCAATTATAAATGACAAAGTTATGGCACTTCAAAGATGGATTTTTAAAAAATTTTGATAATTTTTAATTTTTTTGCTGCCTTTTTATTAGGTTTTTTATATTTTCCCAAAAATTTCTTAGATTCTCCCATAAACAGTAAATATCGGTTATATGACGAACCGCTTGTATGCAAATACCGGTTATATGCAAAAACTTAACATTTTAGAGCATTATGTGCAATTTTTATTGAAGAATTTAATTGCTTGTATGCAAATCTTTTATAAGCAAATATCGCTTGTATGCAAACATTTTTCACCACAATTAAAATTGCTGCGTACTATTTTAGTCGGTTGTAAGCAAATTTTCGAACACTGTTCCCATAAATTTATTTATCGATTAAACTAACAGCTAAAGCCCCATACGGAGTTACAAATTCAGTATTCGTATAATTAGAAACACCTTGGCTTTGCTTTGATGCTCATGTGCTGTTAGAAAGTGTTTCTATTTATGTGAAATACTGTATCAAAACGAATTTTCGTCGTGACAATCCCGTATGGGGGCTTAAACAAAAAATTAAATTTAAATGACTTAAAAACAAACAATAATTAAACGATGATTGCTGCGAAGTATAAAGTAAGCGTCAGCCCCATTTCGCGCATTAAGATTCTATTAACTTCACCAAGATTCACGGGGAAGCCAGTAAAAATAATGCTGCAAGTGCGACCAGTTGTTGCACCAGCAGTTGCACCAGTTGCATAGTTACTGAAGATTAAACCGGATTAAACGAGAATCCTAAAGGATTTAAAACGCAGAAGCAACACCTTACATTGCTTTTTTTTTGCAATGCAACTGGTACATTCTAGCGAACATTGTGTTGGAAAGTCAGCCAAGCCTCGGCCTTTTAAAGGACGAGAGGTGCCACTGCCACACTGCAGCAATAAAAGCGATTGGATGACGAGTCTTATTTGGGCACAGATTCTAATGGATATTAATAAGGATCTACAGAAAAAACAATAAACACATTTGTTTAATTATAGACAATGATCCTTGCCACAATACAGAAACGGAATTCTCGAAAATAACAATTCAATTTTTGCCGCCAAATACAACCGCCATAATACAGCCACTAGATCACTCTTTTAAAATGGAAAACCCGAAAGGCTATAATAAAAAACAAATTGGAGTATTGGAAAAGGAATTATCCGTAGTTGAATTTCTCAAATCTCTTACTATTTTGGATGGAATACGATATGCCAATCGAGCGTGGAACTTAGCAGTAAGCAGCAAACAATTATTAATTGTTTTAAGAAGGCCGAAGGCAAAAGTGGATACTAAAAAAGGTGTAAGTACGCATTAAATTTCTTCATTTCAGGCTGGCATTGATCAAATTCCAGAGACTGACATGCCTTCTAAGACAGATGCAGAGAGCGAATATTTCGAATGGTCCAATTTGGACACCGATTACATTCAATGCGACAATAATCTTGCCTGTTTTGGAATTATATCTGACGAGGATATTATTGCAGATGTACTAGTAGAAAATGAAAATCCAACTGAAGATGAGTAAAACTGTGTAAAATATCCCTCAACCAAAGAGGCCCTTCTAAATTTGGATTCGCTGCGCGACAACTTTTCTTATAATAATATAATCGCTTCAGAGGCTTTTGATGACATTGAAGACCAGATCTTAGAAAATGCTAAAAAAAAAACAAAAACCAAACGGAAATAACAGATTTTTCCAAGTAAATTTTTTCAAGAAAATCTCAAATTAAACTAAAAGACTGATTTCTCAAGTATTTAGTAAATAATACCCATATGCTATGTTTGAAACGAAATGCGATTTTAAGTTGTCTTCATGAAATATTTAAATAGCACTTAAATTAAATACATACATACTAGAGAGCTACAAACGAGTAAGTAAAAAAGTAAACATGTTATTACTCGCCGAGTATGATTAACAAATGAGTATGATTACTAGAGAGCTGAACGAGTAAGTAAAAATTTATAGAATGTTACTACTTCCGGGAGTACGATTACAAATGAGTATGATTACTTTAATAAAATTAGGCAAAGTGACATCGTAGCATCGTCTGATTTATTCTTCAATGTTTTATTCGGTTATATAGGCTTTGCTTTCTGAGTTTTGTTTTCTCGTTCGTTTTAAAAAATCAGTTTCTTTGAAAATTATTTTATTGTTCAAGGCGTACGGTGCGGGTCGTGTTTGCGTGTCTTGAGAAATTTTCTAAATTATCATAATCAATGACCGCAATGGATATGGTGAATAAAATAAAATCAGGTGGGTAGTAGACAAAATTGAAGTATTTAATAAATATGCGCGTTTTATGCATCCCAGCATCCAGGCGTCCAGCGAATAAGATGTTTCCTTTGGGTAAAACCGAGTGTTGGAAGACGGCAGGACCAAAGACCAATATAATCTCTAAGATGCCGAACGGCCATATATTGGTTTGCACATGCAGCTATTTTTGGTGGCGACGAAAATCGCGCTCTCTCCGATCCACACAAGTTGAGAGCGTAAAAGTCTAAAAATAGAATGCACTTGCTTGAGTAATGCTTGAGAATACGTCAGCACACTTAATTTCAAGAGTACCAAAAGCCAGCCCCGAAAAATTGTGTGCAAAAAAATCGTATGGCGTTACTTATCTTCATATTCTAATGTCTTTGGCAGGACCGAACTTAAAAGGCGAAAATGTGGATGCCATATTGTTCCTACATTCTCAAGGAAACGACTCTACTTAAAAAAGGCACTGCAAAACATTATACAGATTACACGACTCACTTGTTAATATTAATTATTATTATACAAAAACAGTATACTGAGTATTACAAACATCACCCAAATCTTCCTGATTCTTTTTCTACTATATAAATTATATTTAATTTATTTAATAAAAATTATATCTTTATTGTCATAATCGTGGTAATGTAGTTTTGTGTGATTATTTGTGGTTGAAAATCCGTTTTCTTAAGAATTTAGCGGTTTTATTACGATGGAAATCCCCCATCTGCAAATTGCGTTTATGCATTGATCAACCGGCTGATTTTCCACTTGACTGGGTAAATTTAATTTGGCTTTCTTACCATTTAAATCTTCTATGGTATTTTTCGCGATTTAAATGATTTGTCAGTCACGGAAAGTGGTTTGAAATTCATTATGACTTGGCTATGTTCTTTAGCATTGATCATCCATGGTGTTTATCGCGGTTCAGTATTGTAATAATCATGTTGTTTGTGTGATCGTATTTAACGGTTGTATTACCATGGAGATCCCCAAGCTGCAACATAATGAATAAATATAAAATTTTTAAAAACACAAAATTCGCGATTCTTTTTGAACAAACCTCCATAATAATTAAAATACTTGCCTCAACTACGATTAAATTTTTAAGACGATGCTACGAGTATTATTCGGAAAAAACTACGAGTAGTAATGAAAAATACTGGTATTAAACGATTACTGCATCGTTGTCTCAAAATAAAATCATACGATGCCGGAATCACCCCTGCCTAATACTACATTAACTAAAGGTCAGTTAAATAAAATTAACATAATTCACTGAATTGCTTATATGCAATTTTTTTGCTTACAACCGATTGATTGCTTATATGCAAACGACTTGCATATAACCGATAACCGCTTAAATGCAAATATCGCCTATATGCAAAAATATTGCTGCATTATAACTTTTGCATATAAGCGATATTCACTGTATTGACAGGATTGGGTAATCTCTTACGAACATTTTTTGCCCTTTGTCATCAAAATCGGATGAAAAATAAACGCTATATTCACAATTAAGTAAACATACCTCTTTTTGAGAGTATTATTAATTGTTGTTTTGCATGCAAAAAACAGTGACTAATACAGTGACAAAACAGTGACTAACACAGTGACCAAAACAGTGACTAAAACAGTGACTAAAACAGTGACCAATCACTGACTAAATCATTGACTAAAACAGTGACAAAATCAGTGACTAAAACAGTGACCATCCATCGTAAAGAGCTTCGCTCGCATCGGGTGTTCCACGACGCCCACTCTTTTTTTTCCAAAATTTTGCGAACTTCAACATGAGTTGCTCAAAGCGAACATTTCACTGCAAAAATGATCCAAGCAAATTTTGCTTTATTTGTGAAGGATTTTCATTCGCGAGGCAGAGAAATTTTTCGGAGCAATTGCAAAATATTTTTCTTAATATTTTCAAGAAACCGGAAATCAAACCGTGAACGCCGAAAATCGTATGCAATTCTTGCAGAACTATTCTAACCAGGGCATAATACCGGTACCAGAACCGGAACCGTTAACCGAAATAAACCGTTTCAAATCGCGTACCGGAACCGGAATCGAAACAAATTTTTTTTGGGAACCGAAAACCGTTTACCGTTATTATTGGAACCGATATAACCGGAATGAAACCGAAACGTTGGTACCGGTACAGTTTTGGTTTTTTACCTTTGAAGAGCGCATCGTAGTATTAGTCAGACATTTGTAATGCAAACGAGAAGGCCAAGCTAACTTCGTCTTTGCCGAAGTTTTTATACCCTTGCAAATGTTTTAATACATCAGAGTTTAAGAACGCGAGCATTAAATCAAACAATTTTTATACCCTTGGAGAGGGTATATTAAAATTGTCCGGATGTTTGTAACGCACGGAACATCTCCGACCACATAAAGTATATATATTCTTGATCAGCATGACGAGCTGAGTTGATATAGCCATGTCCGTCTGTCCGTCTGTCCGTCTGTTTCTATGCTATCTCCTCCGTCAGTTTTAAAGCTATCTCAACCAAACTTTGCACGAAGTCTTTTGGTACAAATACGCTGCACATTTGTCCGAACCGGCCGGATCGGATGACTATAGCATATAGCTGCCATAGGAACGATCGGTTGAAAAAGTAGTTTTAGTGAGAAAAACTTTTTTGTTTTCAATGCTATCGCTCCCAACCCCCGTATTTATAAGTTTTCTATGATTTCACATAATTTCACCGAGATTTGTGAAAATCGGACAACTATATAGTAAAGCTGCCATACAAAAGATAGGTCTGAAAAAAAAGTCTTAGTAAGAAAATCTTTTTGTTTTCAATGCTATCGCTCCCACTTTGTACAGATCTATATTATATACTACCACACAATTTTGTCAAGTTTGATTTAAATCGGATGACTATATCAGCATATCAAACTGGCAGCATATATCATGCCCCAAGGTATATAAACTTCGGTACAGCCGAAGTTAGCTTCCCTCTCTTTTTTAAATAAAACCCCCTTTTCGACCGATAGTTTTATGACAGCTATAAGATATAGTCATCCGATTTTGACCAAAACTTCCAAATCTGTGTAAAAGCGCATAATATTAATAATTGCTGAAGTGAGACACGTTAACATTAAAAACAAAAAAGTTTTTCTCATTAAAACCCACTTTTCGACCGATAGTTTCTATGGCAGCTATATGATATAGTCATCCGATCCGGTCGGTTCCGACATATTAGCAGTGTGCAGTAAAAAGAAGACTCTGTGCAAAGTTTCAGCTCGATAGCTTTAAAACTGAGAGACTAGTTTGCGTAGAAACAGACAGACGGACGGACAAAGCTCAATCGACTCAGCTCGTCACCCTGATCAAGAATATATATATCTCTTGCGAAATCGTTTTTTTCAGGTAATAGAAAAGCGAGAGAAATCCCTTTTTAAAAACAATGCTTTTCTATGTGCAATATTTTTGGACCCTAGGTCTAACGTAACGCTAAGTACTGAGCAAATAAATACTTGCATCGATCTTTTACATAATATTTTCGCACAAATTTTGTCGTTTGCTGATCAATCACTGCTTAATGATGAATGCAGTTCAAATTCTGGTTCATCTGAATGCGCCGACGAAGTTGAGGCATATGTGATTTTGCAGGAAAGGATTCTTGGTAATAATCCTCCACAAAGTTCCCAGAATTTTGTGCGATTTCAAAAGTCGTTCTTTCTGTTCCAGCTACGCAGGTAAGCGTGCAACGCCTATTCTCTAGCGTAAAATTTATAATGAATCCGCTAAAAAGTTGCATGGACTCAACCACATTTAAAATTATGTCAATTAGTTTTTTCAGTATTAAAAATAAGTAGTACTTATATCGGTAAGTACCGGTACGTACCGGTACACCGAAATAAAAATCCGGGTACCGTATCGAATCCGAAAACCGAAATTAATTGAAAACCGAAATTGAACCTTTAACCAAAACATTCATTTCGGGACGTACCGGTATCGGAACCGGAACCGAAATTCGTTTTGGGATTATGCCCTGATTCTAACTATGTGGATGTCTGGAAAAAAGTAAGTCAAAAATTTTATAATTTGCACACATAGAGTAATTTTTTCATATTAGTCGCTATTTGGCTTTTGATGTTCCTGCTACTTGGCGGCAACCGACGTGTCATGAAATTAGCTGCTATTTTTGTTTAACTGAAGTTAATCAGCATGGACGTCACCGATTTGTAAAATATGCTGAGGTAGAGTCTTTCTCAAAGCCGATTTTGCGCACATCTGCCAGCCCATACCCAATTTGTCCAAAACGTAAATACGAAAGTGAAGATACAGATGACGCAGACATGGATTATAACAATGCTGAGACGGATCATATTCTAAAGCCTCTGACCGAAGCCGAACTAAATGATTGGATACGAGACCTAGAACTATCAAAGGATAAATCCGAGTTGTTGGTGTCGCGCATGAAAGAGCGCAACTTTGTATCTCCGAACGTAAAAATAACAAAATACAGAAAGCGCCATGAACGTTTTGGAAAGTATTTCGCAAAAGAAGGATCGATTTCTTATTGAAAAGACATCGCCGGCTTATTCCAAAAGTTTGGAGAAATATATAATCCAAATGAGTGGCGACTATTCATCGATAGTTGCAAACTTAGCTTGAAAGTTGTATTGTTACACCAAGGCAACAAAAAGCCTTCCATTCCATTGGCACACAGTCTGCACAAAAAACAAAAGCGGTCTACATCATTTGAGTATTTTATTCAACCTTGGACTGCAATAAAAACTCCTAATGCTCAACGTTTATTCTAATTTGGCTTGCTAAGTATGAATTTTATACTGAAAAAACTAGCCAAAACTCGATATTTCTGTTACATATCAATGTCAGAAAGGATTTTTTTAAATGGCAGTATCTTAAATTGCTCTCAGGTGTGTTTGTTTTGTTAAGATACTCCTATGTGACTTATTAAACAAAAAGCGCAGAGTTACGGGTCGGAGAGCATGCAAAACAACAATTACTAATACTCTCAAAAAGAGGTATGTTTACTTAATTGTGAATATAGCGTTTATTTTTCATCCGATTTTGATGACAAAGGGCAAAAAATGTTCGTAAGAGATTACCCAATCCTGTCAATATCTGAGACCTGAGCAATTTTTATGGTAAGATTGAAAAAAACTTAATAAAAAGCAGCAAAAAATTAAAAATTTTCAAAAATTTTTCAAAATCCAACTTGGTTGAAGTGCCATAACTTTGTCATTTATATTTGTTCCGCTTTATACATATTTGTTATTTTAAAAACAGAAAATTTTGTTTTTTTTTTTTGTTTCTTTTTAAAAAACTTTAAATTAAAAATTTAGGAAATTTTAAAGAACCATTTTATTTTCCCATAAATTTTTTGAATTTTTTATTGGGGGTTATTTTATATATGTAATTTATTTTTAGTGGGGATTATGTTATTAGGGGAGGTTGGTAAAAAATATAATTTCTTCTTCCTCTTCTTGATTGGCCCGATGCATGCATCACAACCGTTCGACGGTCTCGGCCGCTGCAACCAATGTCCGCCAGTCGCTTCTGCTCCGTGCGAGCTGGCACCAGTTTTTCACGCCAAGCTTGGAAATATCTTTCCGCACCTGGTCGTCCCACCTTAGAGGTGGTCGTCCCAACTTGCCATGTCCCAGTTCTTTCGCATTCCTCTTGTAGACCATTTTTGCTGGAGCTTGTTCATCCATACGGGTAACATGTCCCAGCCAGCGCAGCCGCTGTTGCTTTATGCGCTTGACCAGACTAGTATCCCCATAGAGCTCATACAGACAACTTTCAAAGGTCCATAAATCCTGCGAAGAATCTTTGGCTCGAAAACGCCGCCTCATCCGCTGATGATATTGCCCATGCTTCTGCGCCGTATTGCAGGACTGGGATGATAAGCGACTTGTATAGCGCTATTTTTGTTCTTCGCTTGAGGCCTCTGCTCTTGAACTCCCTACTGAGCCCGTAGTAGCATCGGTTTGCGAGCGTGATTTTTCATCGGATTTCCAGGCTGATGTTGTTGTCCCCGGTTATCATCGTTCCGAGGTAGACAAAGTCCTCTACAACTTTAAAGTTGTACTCTCCCATTGCAACAGATTGCCCAAGACGCGTGTTATTCTGTTTCGGGGACAGAAAGAGACAGAAATTTTAAATAATTTTTCTTGGTGAAAATAATTAGTTGAATATTAAAAATAATAATTTGAAATTAATGAGAGGTCCTTTTTCAAAAATGCGAAAAACGGTAATTTGGGATTATCTCGAAATCTATTCTACTGAGAAATTTATAAGCTCCATATTCGGATTCAGCGCATGATTTTACATAAGGAGTGACATCAAATTGTAGAGGATTAGAAAAAATTTAATAATTTGTAAACTTGTGTTGTTATCGCTTAAAACGCTGTTTTTAAATTGGATTTGTAGTTTGAATGCAATGACCAAGAATATTAAAAAAAAATCGATTTTTTGGTCGAAGTTAAAAGAAAATTCATTTTTAATTGCCCAGGAAAAATAAAATATAAAAAATTTTGAAGTCGATTTTTAAGATCACCATTCCAAACTAGGCTAAAAAATAGTTTCAGTAGAAATGAGTCATTAAATTTTTTTATATTTGAAATTTGAATACATATTGCCCATTTGGGCAATTTATACACACTTTAATCAAAATTGGTCCAACTACCTCAGTAAAATTGATATATGTGCATACATATTTTGCTTAGTTATTTACATTTGCATTCTATTTCATTAGTGACATTATTTTTTTTACAAAGGTATTGGATATTGAAATTAAAAAATACATACGCATATTTTATTTAAAACAATTAACTAACAAACAAAAATAATTAAATATAATTTCTTAGAAAATTGATATATGTGCAAATTTTTAAATATGTGGTATTTTTATACTTTAAATGGAAACTTATCTCCAGTTGTAGTCTAGTGATATCATTAATATAAAATTGGGTTGCCATTTATCGTTTCCAGTAACGGCAACCGCCGGGGCATTGAATTAGCCAAGTTTTGTAAAACACTTAAATAAATATATTCCCACACCTTTACAATTGCTTCTTAAAGCTGCATCAAAGTGTCGGACTCCTTCACAGCGCCGAATTTTGTGACAAAAATGATGCCCTACAGATCCTCAATTGGATTTAGATCCGAACTTAATGCCGGCCACTGTAACAGCGGAATATTGTGGGACCTGAAATATGCCTTTGTAGCCGGGCAATGTGTATGGAAGCTTTTTCTTGCTGAAAAATCCAATTGTCACCATGGAAATCGTCCGCGATTGTGATAAGCTTTCTTTCCAGCATCTCTACATACATTTGCGCATTGATACGGCCAGGCCCTAATCGAATTTACAACTTGCCTTTAGCACTAAAGAAAGCCTATACCATGAGAGACTCGTCACCATGGTTGCGCTTGTAGCAAGTCGGTCGGGGATGTCGCATATCTCTACAAATCCATCTGAGCCATCTAGGTTAAACTATTTTTATCACTTAATATGAAGGATTCTATTTCTTGGTCCCAAATCATATTCTTTTCATAAATGCCCATTTGCGCATTCTTGTAATGTTGTTCGTGGCGCGGTTTAGGTACCTTGGACTGATTCTGAAGATGCAACTTCTTTCGGCAAATTTGCAGCTTGCGTTGTCGACATATTGGTAGACTGAGCTTCGACTTAATTTGAGCGCAGCTCATCAATTTATTGGCTGCTAGAGTCCTTATGAGTTGCTTGGTGCTCTCATCCATCTTGGGAATCGCTGATTTTGACAATAATTTTGAGGACTATTCAAAAATTTGTTTACTGTGCTACGACAGCTGTTCGTTAAACTGCGTTTACACCAACTTTTCTACCAGCTTCATGCATGGTTTTGATTTTTATCTACTGTTTAAGGGATAGTTCTTTTGTAAGTGGCATTTTTAGCCAAAATAACATGTTATCACTTGAAATTCACTTGATTGTTATGTTAATAATATTGCTTGCACACCTGTTCAATATTTTGTCATTGAAACAGCCATTTAAGTTGACGCTATTTCCCTTAAAAGACAAAAAACACAAATTGCACATATATCAATTTTCTATGAGAAACATGGGATGGCTCGCTTGTTTCATATAACTGCACCACAGATTAGGAGGTAATTAGAAGTGAACACTTGGCAAAGCGACATGAAGTAAAAGAGAAAGAAAGTGTATACTCACAACCAATGTACCGTTATTGGATCGAAGGAAATAACAAAAAATTATTTTGCACATATATCAATTTTACTGAGGTATTTGCCTGTTTGAACTTAGCTTAAGGCACAGCCGGATGATTTTAAAAATAATATTTCCAAGTAACACTGGTTATCTCAAAGTCAAGCTTTCACCCTTGACCCATCGAAATTTGGCGCTCTTGTCAACAATTGAGGTACGAACATCTTATCAGCAGCCTCAACACAGAGCTTAAATGTTGAATGTTCTTTTAGAATTCACTCAGTTTTATTTCACAAGCAAAACCATCTAGAAGTCCAGAAATGAAGGCAAATCTTCTTGGAATAGCTGTAATCTATGGATTGTGGATGCTAATCCACAATATCCAGGCGGCGTCCTTTTATGAAGGATCAAAAAATTATGTAAGTCATGTGCAAATATTAAAACAGTGAAATGTGAAAATAAGAAATGTAACAATTTCATTTGTGTTTTCCGCTAGGTCTGCAACTTTCCGTCGGACTTGGACAGCATCTGTGATGCCATTAATCTAATTCACGACAAAATTGACAAAATGGAGTCCACCAGGTTGAAGTCTGAGAAAGAATTAATCACTCAGGTTATTAGCACGATTAGGGAACAATTAGATAGGGAATCTGAATTCAAAGCGAAAATCGGTAAATGGGAAAGTGAATACAAATTGTTAAAGGACGAAAAAATGAATATTGAGAAAAACCTATTAGAGGTAAAAAATAATTTAGGACAACAAATAGAAAGCTTAGAAAAGAACAACAAATTGTTAAATGCTGAAAAAATCAATATTGAGAAAAACCTATCAGACGTCAAAGCTAATTCAGAGGATCAAATCGGAAGCCTTAAAAACACCAATAGTTTGTTAGAATTCGAAACAAATATACTGAAAGCAAACCTATCGGAGTGCACGGACTTAGCTGACAAACGGACACCGCCAACCAGTTGCAATCATTTTAAACATCCAACAGGCATTAATACTATTAAACTAACACAAATTGAAACATTCCAAGTCCTCTGTGAAAGTGAAGTAGCAGGTCCAGGTTGGACAGTGATTCAAAAACGATTTGATGGTAGTGTGAACTTCTTCCAGAACTGGTCCGACTATAAAATGGGTTTTGGTACTTTGGACGGGGAGTTCTTTTTAGGGCTGCAAAACATACATTTGTTAACCAATTACGAACCACACGAACTTTATGTACAATTTAAACATTTTAATGGTGAAATTGGGTTTGAACGTTGCAAGAACTTTAAGGTAGCCAGCGAGGAGGAAGGTTTTAAGCTTACTGTGAAAGAATGTACGGGTGTGGACCAATTGAACAGCATATCATATCATAACGATAACAAGTTTTCAACCAAGGATCGTGATAATGATAAAAACGTTGGAGATTGCGCGAACTATCGTCATGGTGGCTGGTGGTATCGTAGCTGTGTGGGAGTGTAAGTAACAAAATACTTGAAAAATGTTTAACTTTAATTTTATTATTTATACGTTTAGCAATCCCAATGGAAAGTATCACCCGCAAGGAGGTGATCACAATGACGGCATGTTCTGGAATGGCGTTGAAAGTTTAAAATCGGTTCAAATGCTAATTCGGTCGCGGTCTTCAAAAACTGTAAATTAGAATCAATCACTTAATTAAAAACTTCAATGTTTTTCTATATTCTGAATATCTAAATCATTCTTAAAATTCATAAATAAATTGTCAAAACTTGCCTAAATTTTCGGTTTTATTTGTGGGGAAAGGTGTACTGAAGTTGTGTGGGGAGATTGATAAGTAATCGGGGTAAGTAAAAATAGCAAATATTTGATGCATTCAAGTCCTCCAGTGTAACTTTGCTGATATTTTATAGAAACCTTTTGCATCTTGCAAAAATTACATATATAATTTTGTATTGTGGGTCAATCGCTTGATATTTATTGGGAATCAAATGTCAGCATCAGTTATGTCCAAAAGCTGTTAGCTCTTACCTAGCTCTTGCACAACAATTCCTCAGACAGTTGGGTCGTTTAAATGTTAGCTAAATATTTATTCGATGGCTTCTAAGACAACTAAATGAGATATTTATGTTCGTTTAAAATGTGAAATATCAAGAAATAATTTTAAGTCCTTGGACACAATTGGCTTTCAATTATTAGCAAATGTTTTTATAACATATCTAGTACCTGTGTGTACATTTTTATTTGTTTTAAATTTGGCAGTTTTATCAAAATTAAACTGGCCCTCCAAAAGGTCACAGAAGAAGTGCCATCTTTTTGCTAGCTTGGGAAATTACTCAACTGACATTGCCGTATGCAAATCAATTCAATACAAGCAGGCAAATCGGGCGCAATACGAACCCAGCAGACAAAGACATTGGTAGACTATAATATAATCTCAATAAATATAAGGTTGTCAAAAACGTCTTGCGGTATTTCCGCAAGCTTGTCTTTGCAAGCCCGTAGTTCTAGTTGTATTCGTCGCATCGGTTCACGCTAGAGCTTTGTGGAAAGCTCTTTTAACGCGCTAACACGTGTTACGGCATATATTACAGTACTACTACGATAAAGGCAAAAAATGCATCTCATGCTGCCAATATATTGTTTATGGACCCGATAAGTTTCATTTCCACCGCACAACGATGATTTTAACGTTTTCGTTCTGGTGCAGAGGTGATCGAAGATGCGCCACGGTCCGAAGGCCTGTCGTCGAAAATTGCGATAAATCGCTGAATTGATCGAAAGAGACCACATAGTAGCATAATCGGCAGAGCTGGGATGAGTCATCAAACCGTTATAAACCATTTGAAGAAGCTTGGATTCAAAAGAAGCTCGATGTATGGGTGCCACACGACTTGATGCAAAAAACATTTTTGCCCGTATGGATGATGCGAATCGCTTCTGAATCGCAACAAAATCGACCCGTTTTTGAAGCGGATGGTGACTGGCGATAAAAGTGGGTCACTTACGACAACGTGAAGCGCAAACGGTCGTGGTCGAAAAGCGGTGAAGCTGCCCAGACGGTGGCCAAGCCTGGATTGACGGCCAGGAAGGTTCTTCTGTGTGTTTGGTGGGATTGGCAGGGAATCTTCCACTATGAGCTGCTCCCCTATGGCCAACCACTCAATTCGCACCTGTACTGCCAACAACTGGACCGCTTGAATGCAGCACTCATGCATAAGAGGCCATCTTTGATCAACAGAGGCCGAATTGTCTTCCATCAGGACAACGCCAGGGCACACACATCTTTGGTGACGCGCCAGAAGCTCCGGGAGCTCGGATGGGAGGTTCTTTTGCATCCACAGTATAGTCCGGATCTCGCACCAAGTGATTACCACCTATTTCTGTCCATGGCGAACGAGCTTGGTAGTCGGAAGTTGGCCACAAGAGAGTCCTGTGAAAATTGGCTCTACGAGTTTTTTGCCAATAGGGAAGCGAGCTTCTATAAGAGGGGCATTATGAAGTTGGCATCTCGTTGGGAACTCGTCATCGAACAAAACGGCGCATATTTGACTTAAATCGCATTATTATAACCAATTTTATGAACAATTGAAAATTCAATAAAAATACCGCAAGACTTCTTTGACAACCTTATATAAAAGAGAGTGTCCTGACTGACTGACTGATTGGCAATCATCGCACAGCCTAAACGGTAAGAGATAGAAAGCTGAAATTTGGACAGGAGTTTCTGTTAGTGGTGAAAGTGCGTACTAAGACGGGGTTTTGGTTATTTTTCATCCGATTAAATTGGTTTGTAAGCATAGTACGCGAAATAATTCGACACGTGTTTTCCCGATTTTGGAAAATCCACCCACGAGGAAAATGGCCGGAAAATTCTGCATGCAAAAATTTATTTTTCATCCGATTGGCTTCAAACTCGGTTTGTAGGATAGAATATGAAATAGTTTGAAGTGAGATTTTCCGAAGTTGGAAAATTTGACCCAACGGTCGGGAAATTTCCGGAAAATTTCTGCATGAAAAAAAAACTATTTTTCATCCGATTGGCTTCAAAATCGGTTTGTAAGGATAGAATACGAAATAGTTCGAAATGTGATTTTCTGAAGTTGGAAAATTTGACCTGACGTTCGGAAAATTCCCAGAAAATTCTACATGCAAGATAACTATTTTCATCCTATTGACTTGAAACTCGGTTTGTAAGGACAAAGTACGAAATAAATTAAAACGAGCTAACTTCGTCTGTACCGAAGTTTTTGATACACTTGAAATAGCTTGTCTCAACGGTTAGCGACTTCGACCAAACTTCGCAGGTCAGCTTAAAATCAGTACATATTACCCCTGACCGTGTTTGAGAGCAGTTATATTGAGAGCAAAACAGTTTTTCTCACTAAAATCCATTTTCCGACCGAACATTTGTATGGCAGCTACAAGAAGTAGTTATCCGATCCGGTCGGTTCCGACATATTAGCAGCGTGCAGTAAAAAGAAGACTCTGTGCAAAGTTTCAGCTCGATAGCTCCAAAACTGAGGGACTAGTTCGCGTAGAAACAGACAGACGGACAGACGGCCCGGACAAAAGCTTAATCGACTCAGCTCGTCATGCTGATCCAAGAATATAAATATACTTTTATGTGGTCGGAGATGATTCCTTCTATGCGTTGCAAACTTCTGGGCAAAATTATAATACACTTTTCAAGTGTATAATGAGATTTTTTAAAGTCGGAAAATCCGCCCCCAGGCTTGAAAATGCCCTGGGTGGGATGTTGGTGGGATGTGGAAGGGATGTGGGCGGGAAGTGTGTGGGAACTGGGGGAAGTAGGTGGAGTGGAATTGGGTGTAGAGTGGGTGGGATGGGGGTGGGAGTTGGAGGGAAAACCCATCAGCAAAGTTCGATTTCTGGGTTCTACGGGGTATTATTCTATCTAATATTGTTTGTTTCTATACTGTTGAAGGCGCAGCGAAGCGCGTCGGGTTATTTGCTAGTATAGATATATAATAGACTAAAATAAATACTAAATGAAAAATACTGAAAAAATAAACATACACAGAACATTTGCTTTTGGGGGAGGGGAAATGTGCAGTGGATTGACTGATACAGCAAAACCCAGGCCAAACGGCTTAGCTTAGAAAGCTATAATACCTTCAGATCTAACCAAAATTCTCTAGGAATTTATAAATCCCTCCGTCCATCCACAGCTGCTTTTTGGAACAATAATCTAAAACAATAAACGAGGCAATGTATTGTTTTTTTAGTATTTGGAAAATAATTTAAATTTCCCGTCAAACATATTAAAACTCGATAGAAAAGCTGTTAGAGGTGGGCGATAGGCGACTGACACTGCTTGACGATAGTTCCCAAGCTGCACGATTGGGCTTACATTGCATTGCAGCGTATGTATTATTGCACTATCGGCACTTGTCTCATTGCCCATATCTAGATCGAGGCCAAGATCTGTTGAGTATTCAGCATTGGGGAACATTCATTATTTTGCGGGACCCCGAAAATAAATCACGTTTTAAATAACGAGAAGCAAATCCAAAAGTTCCGCTTATTAAAACTCCCATCTCTTTTATAAATGAGTTGCGGCGCTAGCTTGACTGACACCAGGGCTTCAGGCAACAGCTGAGTTCTAGTTGTTAACAAATTTACAATTTCTTTAGTTGTAGCCAAACCAAAATATGTATTTAAACAGCTGCGGCTGCCGCTGCCCGCCAGCAGCCAACACCTAGACCGTCGTGAGAATCAAGCAGAACACAAAAACCGTGGCAATAGAGACTCTACTTGGAGTGCCGTGGCATGACGGTGGAATATAAACAAATAATCATATTGAATAATAATTTGTTTGTTATGCAAAAACGAGTTTGACCAACGGTTAATGAACTCTTGACACTTGACTTGGCCGGCTAGCAGAAGCAGCAGAATATAGCCCAAAGCACGGTTTCGCAGTTTTTATTTGTTGTCAGCAGAAGCCACATGTACGTTTACAAAATGGGAAATCGTGTACCGGAGCTGGTTATATGGTAAGTACTACGCCCCTATTGCATCGCCCTATGTATGTATATCTGAATTTCTGCTTTTAGCTCCTTCATAGTTGTCAGTTTGCTGGTGATACATTTCTTTTCGGATTTACTCAGAGCCTCCTTGGGTGGCTACTATGCCCAGGAGGTGACCCTCTCTCAGCTATTGGAAGCCCAGAGTTCGGACTATGCTTGGTTATTGAAATTGCTGGTGAATTGCTTTGGCTATAGTTGCGTCTTTGTGCCGGGCTATCTTATCTACAAATATGTGCAACGTACCAACTATCTGGAAAGGGGCAATAAAACCTTTCTACATACGGCCATCAATATGTGCATTACTGGCAATTCCAGCTATGACTCTGTTGAGCTGGTGCCTAGCAGCCCCTTGGAAAAAGAACGACCTGATGTCTCGGTCAGTGCCAAGCGAACCAGTTCCCAGGAGGCTGTTCAGCTGCTTTGGTGTTTTGCCGGTCTCATGGTCTCATACCTCACTTGGGGTGTACTCCAAGAGAAAATCATGACGCAGAACTATCAAAGTTTCTCCGGAGAAAGTTCCAAATTTAAAGATTCTCAATTTCTGGTATTTACCAATCGTTTATTGGCCTTTCTGGTGGCTCTCAGCTATCTCCAATGGCAGCCCAGTCCGACCAGACATCGTGCACCGCTTTATAAGTACTCTTACGCCTCATTTTCCAACATAATGAGTGCCTGGTTTCAATATGAGGCTTTGAAATTCGTTAATTTCCCCACGCAGGTGTTGGCCAAATCTTGTAAAATCATTCCCGTCATGCTGATGGGAAAGATTATGTCACGAACGAAATATGAATCCTATGAATATGCCACAGCCCTGCTGATATCATTGGGCATGATATTCTTTATGGGCGGCTCGTCGGAGAATGGCAAGGCAAGTGGTGTGACCACTTTGACTGGCATCTTTCTGTTGTCCATGTACATGGTGTTTGATAGTTTCACGGCCAACTGGCAGGGTTCGTTGTTCAAGAGCTATGGCATGACCTCACTGCAAATGATGTGCGGAGTAAA
Source organism: Lordiphosa stackelbergi (assembly GCA_018904235.1). Classification (NCBI taxonomy): domain Eukaryota; kingdom Metazoa; phylum Arthropoda; class Insecta; order Diptera; family Drosophilidae; genus Lordiphosa; species Lordiphosa stackelbergi. The sequence goes on from JAEIFU010001063.1 coordinate 56,208, forward strand.
CTTGTTCTCATCGATATTCACGGGTGCCTCGCTCTCCATGCAAGGCGGATTTTTGGACTCGCTGACTTTTGCCACAGAGGTGAGTGGGAGACATCTCAGGTATATAACATAAACATATTTCCTCGTTTTTTCCTCGATAGCATCCCAAATTTGTCTTTGATATGGTTGTACTCTCCATCTGCTCAGCTGTGGGGCAATTGTTTATCTATCACACAATTGATGTCTTTGGCCCAGTTGTGTTTACCATCATCATGACGTTGCGTCAGGTAAGTCGGGCGGGATATTGTTTACCCAACTGCATATAAATATTCTTCTTCCATTGTTTTATTAGGCTGCTGCCATAATGCTGTCCTGTTTTATCTATCATCACAGCATCTCAATGCTGGGCATGTTTGGAGTACTTATCGTTTTTGTGGCCATTTTTCTGCGTGTCTATTGCAATCAACGGTTGAGAGCACAACGCAAACGTGCCGAGGCTAACAAACCGAAAATGGCTGTTTAGCATGAGCCGCTCTCGAATACAACAATACAACGCACAGACTAGTTAAGTTAATCTTAAGTATCCTCATCCTATCTCAACTAGAATTGCTCTGCTTTAAGTATATAGTTTCTCAATTCCATAATTGTACAGTTTTTTGTTTTGTAGTTTTAAGTTGTATTTGTATACTTAAATGATTGTTTTTAAGTAAGTAGAGGCTAAATCAGGCGATATGTATGTGTGTGCTTAAAGTAATATCTTGTATGATAGAGAAATGAATTTATTACACAATTTATAAATTTAACAATCTTTTTGTGTTAAAGATTTTACGAATTTTAAATGAAAACGTTTTGGTAATTTAATCTGGCAAAGTGTTTGTATAAAGTTTTTATTAAAATTTTATTAATTATAAATATTATTATTTTTTTTTTAAGACAACAATATTTTTATTTTTTGGTAGAATTTTGGCAGCAGTATATTTAGCGCAAAAAGGTAGGTTCAGTCGATTTGACGATTAAAATATACTTTAAAAAAAATCATGACAATTATCAAGCGACAAAAATGGAAGTCGTTTTCTACTGCATCTAAAAAAATTCATAAATCTGCGAAAGTTAAATACAAATTTTTAAGCAGTTAACTATTAAACAAAAGGGGAATATTGCAGCTTTTTATTGAGTGCAATGATATTCAATTACTTTAGTTTTTTTTATACAAGCTTTAATATTATGAAGAACGAGACATTCAGCACGCGACATCTTAAAAAAGCCTGGCAGTGAAATGGACATATCTTCGGTATTCACGGCAATTTTCTTACAGTAATGAATCAGAAACGCTGTACATACATTTTAGTATTTATTTTGATTTTTGTTTTCAATGTTATTTTAAGAAAAATCATTTTTAAAAAACAATTTTTTATCTCGGTGGACCTTTTCTGTGGAAATGCCCATATTTAATTTTGGTGCTGATCGGAATGGAGGCAGTTTTTGTATGCTTATCTGCCCTTTGTCATATGATTCATAAGACCTAAGATTATTATAAAATTTCGATAGACGAGTAAACATAGGAGGAGTAGCATAATCGGTATATAGAAGTTGTAGATCAAACATATTACGATATTTCCAAAATTTGCATGGGACTTAAGATTTATTATGTAGATTTCAGAAATTTTCATTTGAATGCAAAATATTACGAAGTTTGGTTATGACAAAGTAGACGGGAAAATGGGAGGTGGATATCAAACAATTAAACAAAGAAAAAGCAATAAATCCTAAAATTTTGTATAAAGATTTGATAGACTACAATAGTCTGAAATAGTAGAGGGTAAACATATGTGGTGTAGACCAAATATTGCGACATTTACAAAATTGCATAATAAATTCACAGTATCTTACAGATTTAATAGGTCAATCGTTATAAAAATATGAGAAATTTGCAAAATTTCTTATATAAGATTAATGAGACTGTTGATCAAACAAAACAAAAAAATGTACTAAGTCGCACTAAAGAAAATAAGGCACCAGGCGATGACAGAATACCATATGAATTTTATAAAAACGCTCCGACTTGCTTTATAAACGCGTTAACCGCTGTCTACAATAGCATTCTGGAGAGAGGACATATCGAGGAGTGTTGCACAACAAGCGTCATTTTCCCAATCCACAAAAAGGAGATCTTAATCAATCTCAAAACTATCGCGGCATTTCCTTCATGAACTGCATAGCTTAAATTTTATGGGAATTTTAAATGACCGCCTAAAAAAATGGGTAAAGTTAAATAATAAACTCAATGAATATCAATCGGGGTTTAGAGAACAATATTCAACAGTAGATAACATATACAATCTCACAGCAATTGTGCATCTGAAAATTGTTGATTTTCGCGCTGCCTTTGAAAAAATACCCAGAAGGTTGCTTATTTACAAGCTCTATACGCTAGGTGTTTCAACTAAGTTTTTAAATATATTGGAAAATATTTACGCTGATACCCACGTGACTGTATGGAACGGTAACGAAATGTCGAATTACTTTAAAACTAATATTGGAGTCCGCCAAGGAAGCTTGCTATCTCCTCTTTTAGTCGCATTACATTCGGATGATCTTCACGATTGCCTTGGTGGTGGTCTTAGTGTCTGCAACAAAAACATAAGGCTGCTGCTAAATGCAGATGATATAGTGATGATGGCTGACGATGCTGCAATACTGCAACAAATGATACATAGATTGGAACAATACTGCGTGACCTGAAACATGGAAGTAAATACGTCAAAGTCAGAAATCATGGTTTTCAGAAGAGGAGGGCGTTTGTCGGCGACGGAAAAATTGGTGTACAGTGACGAAACCATCCGTGTTGTCGATAACTTATATATGTTTTTATACCCGTTACTCGTAGAGTAAAAAGGGTATACTAAAGTCGTGCAAATGTATGTAACAGGCAGAAGGAATCATTTCCGACCATATAAAGTATATATATTCTTGATCAGCATCAACAGCCGAGTCGATTTAGCCTTGTCCGTCTGTCCGTCCGTCCGTCCATCTGTATGAACACCTAGATCTCAGAGATGGTAAGAGATAGAGGTTTGACATGTATGGGACAAATGCTTCTTTTACCAATCAAGTTTGTTTAATTTGGCACGCCCTCCTCCCGCCCCCGCAATTCGGATAAATGTTATATCTCCTACAGTTTGAAGATGGGATTCTTACCTTCTAGAGATAGTTAGTAATTAGGAAAATGAATCGATTTGAAGGAAAGGCATGATAAAGATCAGATGAACGGTTCTCAAGTTATAAGCAAACAGAGCGAAAGTTAAAGTCGGGCTCTAACCGGCTTCGATATACCCGTTACTCATGAAAAACATTGTGTAACAGTGTTTCTACGTTCCTTAGTGTGACCATCCGGAAAAATATGCAACATTTTTTTAGTGTGGGAGGGGTGGTAGCGGGGGGGCTTGGTTCCTTTTTTGCTCATAGCTTGAGAACCGTTCATCAATTCATTTTGCTAATTACTAACTATCTCTAGAAGGTACAAATCGTCCATCTCTAAAACTGTAGGAGATATATTGTTATTTCCAAATTGAGGGGGTGAGAGGGCGTGGCCCAAAAATTTGAAACAAACTTGATCTGCGTGCAGATAAAAGAAGCGTTTGTCCCATACATGTCAAGCCTCTATCTCTACCATCTCTGAGATCTAGGTGTTCACAGACTGACCCGGACGGACGACAGACGGACAAGGCTAAATCGACTCGGCTGTTGATGCTGATCAAGAATATATATACATATATGGTCGGAAATGATTCCTTCTTCCTGTTACATACATTTGCACGACTTTAGTATACCCTTTTGCTCTACAGTAACGGTGTAAAAACTGAACCTACGCCCCCTCCCCGCTACCACCCCTAAAAATTTTCATAATTTTTGGATGGTCACACTCAGGAACGCGGGTACACTGTTAAACATGTTTATTCATGAGTAACGGGTATATAGAAGTCGGTTAGAGCCGACTTTAACTTACGCTCTCGTTTATTAAACTTATTGTTTGGCTACCTAGAACGACACCAAGCTATGCAATAGCGCTGGACACGAATATGGAAAGCAGTTGTCTGTATATGTTAGACTTGCACATTAAATACATTCAAAAAAACAATTTCCTTCGCAACGACCTCTCCTTCTATTATGTCTAAGGCAATATTGCCCAAAAATATTTTCTGGGCAAAAAGTCTTTATTTGATCAGTGGACCTTTTAATATTGTTTGGAGCGAAGAACTTTTGGAACCTACTATCTGGGCCCAAAACCGAAAAATAATGTTAGATGCGTTATCCGAGAATCGAAATCAACGACTCTTTGAAATGAAAATAAATAGTGCGACACGAATCTACAAAGACTGTACCAATTAGAAAGCAGAACGGTATCATGGGTGCTGAAAGCAAGATGCGACATGATCTGGCTCAACGGCAATAAAAACACTTTTCAACAAGGTGGAACAAACATTTGTGAGCTTTGCAACACCAATGAAATCGAGGACATTCGCCACTTTATTGGAAGATGCCCAATTCTATCAGTATGGATTGCTTTTTGGAAATTGTTTTTATGCGAAGAAAATTATAGATTTGATAAACGATGCCTTTGGAACTAACTGGAAGGATAAATATTTCCCGGTAGTACCAAAATCAAACTTTATAGGAATATTTTTTAGTTAATATGGGGCTCCCATTACCCCATTTTTTTAATTTTGTAACTCGCACGAGCAGGAAGAGTTTTAGAGGGAGTGGGAAAATTTACATAATATCTGGACCCCCCATTGCGGGGATTTTTCCTCTGTAATAAACTAATTTATATATTAATAATTTTAATTTCGCTAAGTATAGCGATATAAAAATATCTGTGAAATCTTGTATGATTTAAAACTGTATTTTTAAAATAAAAAAATGAGTTTAGATATTTATGAAGACGGAAATTGACGGATGGTGAATTACTAATTAAATTTGAAATGCAATTTCAAATAACTTTCTTCTTGTTTTGTAATTTTTAAGAACAACGGAGAGGCAGAAAAAGCGAAAGAGATTTAATGTGCCAACAAACAGAAAGATAATTGCCAAAGTTGGAGGGGGGGCTTTTAGGGGTAAGAGTTTCTGGATGATAGAAACGAAAGGTGGCACGAAATTTGATGCTTTGGAATGGATGCTCCCGAAAGCATGCTATGGAATTTGAAATTTGCTGCTGCCATTCACCGTCTGCAAATTTCTGTTTGCCTGTTCGATTTCTAGGCAAATGACTCAATTTGACAGGAAAAATGTTCGAAATTTCAATTTGCAAAGTGTGCGTTCCATGCGTAGCACTTACTTTTCTTACCAAGAACTACGACCAAATGATGAGGGGTGTCTTGTTAATTGCAAAATTGGATACAGGATGCTGCCACAGTATTGCATGAACATTCAGTGTTAGTTCATTTAAAGTATGCCCAGTTGAGTAGCCTTGATAACCGTGTAAGACACAGCTGCAAAGTGATATTAGATATGTATTTCATGCATTCCAAAACATCTGAGTTCTCCTTTTCCCGGTTGGCTGACTCTTGCAACTATTGACCAAATCTTCTGCTAATTTTGATCACAAAAAATAAATTGATACAAGAGTTTTCTTTCCTCTAAACTGCCTTGATCTCTACGTTTAATTACTTTTAATAAGTTTCGAGGATATCATAAATGTCAGAATTAGCATAAAGTTGCCTCGGGCCACACAGTAAGAGTAAAGGCGTGGGGTCTCTACCAAATTTTTTTTCAGATCCTATGAAACTAGTGGAAAATGTTATACTTTGATGTCTAAGCCCACCGTTTTTAAAATGCCACTTGCTCTGGTCAATGACTTATGGCCTGGCTGAGCCGTATCTTCCTTCTGACAAGAACCTTCCGTCACTTTACTACTGAAATCATGCCTGCTCAGTACAGACAGTTAGGGTGTTCACTTTGTTGAGCAGATAGGCACTTGGGGAAAAGTGTAAGCATTTCCAAAAACAATTTACTCTGAACAAATTGTGCACAGCTTGCTCGACCCAGACCCTGACTACAAAAAGTCGGGCACTTGTGCTCAAACAGTGTGCCCATATTTTGTCTAGATTAATTGTTATAATTCTGTGCTAGAATTGTAATACAAATTCAATCAGTTTGTCATTGCTCTCAACCAACAGTAAGACCACCATTTTTATTCGATTCGAGCGTTGCTACGAAATGGGGTAACGAAAAATGTCGACTGAGGGTAGGCAGAGTCAGCCGCAATCGACTCCTAAGAAAACGCTGAGAGTGTCTACCAAGTAAGCTGTTCTTATAAACTTTTAAGTTGTGGTAACTGCACGGACTTCCTACTCGAGAAAAGTAAACTTCATGGTTTTTAGCAGGTTTTTCACATAGCTTGATCTCGCTTCCGGCTATGAACCCAATACAGTGAGACAACTGATGAAAAGTTCAATTCACAAGTTGCTGACGCTCAGCTTCATTGGGCCATAAGCCGCAAAAATGCTGTAAACATCCTTTTCGTAATCATGGTTAATGTTCCACCATCAGCGATTCCAAATATTGTACACATTGTTAGAATAGATGCACTGCCTCCAGAAGAGCCCAAATGAACCAATACTATGGCGAGCTATAAATCAATTGGCATTTGATTTTTAAGTCCAGTTGTTGCAAAAACTTCGTCTTCCTTTATCAATTCCAGCAATATTCCGAATTGGTTCCGAGTTACGCGTAAAATTTGCCTTAAACGACGCTCATCAAATGAGGTGAGGATGTTATTTTGCCAACTAATGGTTTTAGGCACGTTAGAGATACCTCCTCGACGGCAAGAATATATGCAAGCGACATCGTCCATAAAGTCATCCAACAACTCATCCATTGCGAATTCAAACTGGTTTGGTGTTTAAAGGTTTAAAGGGATTAAAGATCAGTGGTCAAGGTGGACGAAGTAAAAATGCGCAGATTTAACCTTGGTTTACTTAATCAAAGATGTTGGGGATATACCCTTTTCCCTTCTTCAACAATAAATAAAAAAATAACGACATTTTCCATATTAAAAACCAAAATTTCTACCTCTGGCAAAATAAAAAGTTGTTTTCAGATATACCTTTTAATATATACGATGAGTTATTTAATCGTTTGTTATGGAAAAACACAAATTTATAGTGTCAATTATAAAAGAACAATTAAAAAACACCCAAATAATATTTTCACGATAATTCGTCATAGTTCACGATTCATCGATTTCGCGATTTTTCGAATTTTTGAGGTTTACAGTACCATAGTGGACTACTTTCGATTTCTTAGGTCATAATGGCGTACAATGAGCAGGACCATCTCATGTTCTCTTGCTAAACTAAGCATCTTTGCCACTGAAATCGAACGGATTGACTTCCGCAGTTAGGTTAGTTATGTTTCCAAAAACGTAGTCCAACTCGTCCAATAATAACAGCCACCAGTTAAAACCTCTGCAGGCAGACTACAATGAAAGCTAATTCGAAACGCATTTGATTTCAAACCAAAAACTATGTTCGAACCGATAATTTTTGTTTCGGTCCATCGAAGTCATTTTTTTCAATTTTGGTTAGGAGTATGTAAAAACTTCCCATTAAAACAAACAATTTTTCTAAATAAAACCCATTTTTCGACCGTATCCACTGCTAGATATAGTCATCCGTTTAACAAAACTCATCTTGTAAACGATATATTATCCTGATACACGAACTAAAACAAAATTCCTTAAACCCCACGATACCGCGCTTGATATAGTCTCCGATTTACAAAAACTTCCATATGTGGAAGCGTTTTATATCGCTAGTGAGCCACAAAGTTTCTCACAGCCCACTTTTTCCTCACAAAGATTACTCCGTCCCTCTCCCATATATGCTAGAGACTCTTGCATCTCGAATTAAAACTGACTGCAACAACAACGCAACGCGACACAACAACAATGCTATGATACCAACTCAGCAAAATAATACCCCCGAACAATTTAGGTCTTTGTCATCCCTTATCAAAATCCTGTGTACGTCCCTTATCTTCAAAAAAAGTTTTAAATGTAGAACGATTCAAGAGGGGGGGGGGCTAACTTTATTTTTTCCCCCCCGGGCACCACACGCTACGCCCTGTTTGGTGTACATCCATCTGCAACGTCGACAACAATTAAACGTGCAGATTATTAATAACAAAATACGCACCTTCAATCATTTCAACTTCACGATTCAATTCACTTGCTTTCCATTCAAGAAAAACATCTTTAATGCTTTTATTGTAGTTGGCATTTTTTATTTATGTAATTTTTTTCTCACCAAATCTCGAAAACTTAACAGGCGGAATGTCAAACGTAATTGGGCACAAATTTCATGCACAGGGGCTGCTCACAATACTAGTCCTAAGTGATTTTCTACTTTTTAACTTTTAATTCTTTCAGGCATGGATTTCAAAACTGAACTAAGGGGTAAGTTTCAGTATTCAAAACAGTCATAAAATTGTAACAATTCCTAATTCTCAGGTATAAATCTCTGATAAAATCAAGAGAAATGTCGGACATAGCACTAATTTCTTAAAATTCTCTATTAAAGTTCTTAATAGTCATTTGAAACTTATTTGCACATCAAACGAATGAACTTGAAGAAGGAATAGACTTACTTAAATAATTCGTTCTATGTTTTTCTCTGTGTAAATACTGCAGAGACCATCATCAATCAGAACACCACCATTTACAGAGTTCAAAGTTTTTAAATTTAAAATATTGATATTTCATTTATTATTCCGAACTAAGGAACAGGAAACCCTCTACTTAGGGTTAGCGAGACTTAATTAAAGTTTAGTCAGTCATATACAGAGAACGTGGTTTAACAACTGCAAGTTTATAAACAAGTTTTTCTTCATTAACAGGACATAAACACACAAATTTTCTCACAAACATGATTAGGATTAAACAAGACTTTGTAGGAACATTTCTTAAAATTATAAATACTTCTTAATTTATGGCCAAATAATTATGAATACTTTCTAATGTGTAGCAAAAAGCTTTTTAAGATCTTCAATGGTTAAGCGACCACCACCCGTCACTCTACTTCCCTCGCTTAGCACCACTTTGGCTATTTCCAGCTTGTAATCCTGAAGGGCCTTAATTCGCTGCTCCACCGTATCTTTACACATAAATTTGTAAATGTACGTGGGTTTCTTTTGACCGTAGCGGTATATGCGGTCCTGCGCCTGCCGCTCCAATTGTGGATTCCAGTGAAGGTCCACCAATAACAAATGATTGGCCACATTCAAGTTAAGTCCAACACCGCCAGCGGTCAGGGACAAGAGAAGGAGTCGCTTGTTGTTTGTTGTGTCGTTGAACTCCTTTAAAACGATTTGCCTTTCTTCGGCACTTAATTTGCCATTAAATTCGAGCACTTCCCAGGCAAAGTTGGTGAGGTGCATCTTTAAAATACCCAAGAAGCTGGTCCATTGGGAAACGACAATAATTTTGTCATTTGTTGCAGCAAGAATTTGTTCCAATTTGTTTAGGACGAGCTTCATTTTGGAGGAATAGCGATTGAACTCAAATATTGGATTGGACGGTTTGAGCAGCTTGAAGGCGGTTTTCAAATCCAAATTATCATTGGTGGTGGAGGAGGTAGGCTCGCCTTTCAAAGAGGAGGAGGACGATGAAGCGGGCTCGGATTTCGAAGACAAGGAGAACGAAGCAGGCTCGGCTTTCAACGAGGAGGTGAGAGTACGCTCGGCTTTCAACGAGGAGGTGAAATCAGGCTCGGTTTTCGAAGAAGACAAAGCAGGCTGGGCTTTCGAGAAGGACGACGAAGCAGGCTCGGCTTTCAAAGATGGATAGAAAGTACGCTCAGCTTTCAACGAGGTGGTGAAATCAGGCTCGGTTTTTGAAAAGAACAAAGCAGGCTGGGCTTTCGAACAGGAGGACGAAGCCCGCTCGACTTCCCAAGATGAGGTGAAAGTACGCTCGGCTTTCAATGAGGAGATGAAATCAGGCTCGGGTTTCGAGAAGAAGGACGAAGCAAGCTCGGCTTTTACAGAGGTGGTGGCAGCAGATTCGGTTTTGCAAGAGTAGGAGGACGAAGCAGGCAAAAAAGAGCAGTCTATATCCGATCTATCCAGCTGGGAAGCTGGCCCAGAAAGGGATTCCTCAGCATAATTTTCCAGCTCAGCCAAAATATCTATGTTTAAGCTCCCCGCCGATGCTTCTTCGCCCTCACCTTCCAGATCTGTCAGATTGTCTTCAGAAGTCATCTCATCGCACAGCATCTAAGCAAAGCAAGAAAAACGACCAATTAGTTGAGGCGCGCATTGAAAAGTATAAGCTAAAGTCTACTTACTTTCACCATCAGTCCAGGATGACAGCAAAACTGCCGCAGACGCAGCAATAGCACCAATATCACTATTCCCTTAACCCTTTCACCGGGATGATAGCCCAGTGAGCGCAAAAACCGGTCGTAGAGCTCCTGGTACTTATGTTCCCGTACTTCGGCCACAAACACCGGCGTACTTTCCGTGGCATAATAGTCCATATCATTATTTCCATGCTCCCGCTGATGTAGGAACTGTGCGAAAATCCTTTTAGAAATGGCAGAGAGTATCTGGTATACTGCCATTTCTTCTTCGCTCAACTTGACCTCGTTCGAGGATATGCTTAGTTCCGGCAGTTCAGGCATTTCACCCGAGGCCTGCAGCTCGGCCTTGGTCCGTCTCAGCATTAAAGGCTTTATTATAAAGCTAAGACGACAATGCCCATTGAGACCCTCGTTGAGATACCTTCGCCATTGCTGCAGATCTCTAAAGTTGGGCACCTGCAGGAAACTCATCAAGGCAAACACATCAATGGCCTTGTTCTGGATAGGTGTTCCTGTCAGAGCCCAACGGTAACGGGCACGAAGCTGACAAACACAGTGGCAACAGGAAGTCTTTATGTTCCTAATGATATGGGCCTCGTCCAGAATGACACGTTGCCAATCGATGGCAAACAGGAACGAGTCCTTTCCCCATCTGGCATAGTCCGATACAACTAGGTGATATGATGTTACCACCAAGTCGTATTTTCGTAGGCCTTCCACACCCACGTCCCGGCGTTTCGGGCCATGGTAGATGAGGACACTCATCTTTTTGTCCGCCACTTTGGTTGCTACCTCACTGGCCCACTGCCCCATGACGCTCATGGGACAGACAACTAAAGTTCCCCCATGCCTACGGGGACCCAAGTCATAGTCATCTTCAGTATCTTCCTCCGACTCGAGCTGCTCCAAACACAGCCGTTTATTTGGCGGTTGATCCTTCGCTTTATCCTCCTCCTCCTCCTCCTTCTCATCATCATCTTCATCATCGAATATACGAAATTTCGGCAATTTCCTTGCCGTGAAGGTTTGGAATTGAATGTCCCATTTGGCCTCCAAGCGTTTACGCTTAGCCTCCTCCCGCTTCCGTTTTGTTTCAAGCGTGGCAAGCACTAGGGAAATCATACTTAGAGTCTTTCCCAAGCCCATATCGTCCGCCAGTATGCCACCCCGTATAACCTGACGCTCCCTGTATAGCATCCATTTCAGGCCACGCTGTTGGTGCTTTAGCAAGGGCACCAGAAGGTAGGCAGGCTGATCTGCACACTCCTCAGGGCTGGGGCTGGGCTCGTCTGGCTCATACAGCGTCTGCCAATAGGGATTGAAAATAGTAATGTAATCGAATGGCAAGTAGCAGTAGGTACAAGGTAGGTTAAGATGTTCGCACTTCATTTTTGGTCAAAAATGCAAACTTGTTTAATGATTTTATTGATAAAAGATAAGATCGGGTCTGCAAACCGGTTCCTGCAAGCTATTCCAACTATTTGTTTACTTTGAATTAAGAAAAAGTTCTGAAGTTCTACACATCGTGGCTAGTTATTATACAGCTGACTACAATAGCTGGTGAAGTTGACCGTATGTGTAAAAGCTATTTTCTCAAGAAAAAATAACTTTTTTATTGGAAGGTCCAAGGCGGCCTCCCGCAGTTTTGCACCCCTGTTCGTACTCCACTCACCTTTAAGCTGGCAATAATGTTGCTCTTTTGCTGATAAAACTCAGCACTGGTTTTATCGGGAGCCTTGTGCCGGTGCCGATTTAGGCCCGAGAACAAATTTGGCCAGCTAGGCTTCGCCGGAGTCTCCAACTCGCGGCTCTTCTCCAGTTCCTCCTTAATGTCATGCTCCAGCTTCTCTTTTTCACCCTTAATGCGTCGACAAAGGAGCCAATTGCACTGAGACGAGCATTTAGCTTTTGCAGACGATTGGAAACTGCCTGTCGCTCGCATCCGTCGTCAATTTTGTTTTCCAGCTCGCGCATTCGTCGCTCTTCTACGAGAACATTTTCCACCAGCTCATCAAATTTGAGCTTTTCATCCTTATACTCCTGACTGCTGACAAAAATGACGTCATCGTCGTCGGCGTACTCTGGAATTGGTAGAAAATGTCATAAATGAAAAATAATTCAAAAAGAAATGAGGAAACGAGCTTTTGCATCTGAGAAGATTTAAGGGGGGACATCTAGATAGAATTTTTTGAAAATCGAAATTTTTTTTTATTGGCTTAAATAATGCTTTGGGGTTTTAAAAATAACACCAAAAAATTTAATCCGCCATAAGTGTCTAGGTGTCAAATTTTTTTTTTTTTTAATTCGACAGTGTGGACAATGGCTCTAAAATCGATGAATTCTGCCAAAAAAAATTTAGATATTGCTACCAATATTGCAACAACTGTTTTTAACGATTGCCTTATATCAATTTTGAGAACATTTGATGTCATGGACTTGACAATCGGCTCGAAAAGTTTCAAGTTTTGCCAGGAAGTGGACCGGTACCGCATTAAAAAAGCTGAGCGATCATTGAGCGATGGAGCAAAAAAGGTTCGCCTTGACTTAAAACAGCTCGGAAGGAGAATGAACAGAAGGACACCGATCTAGAAGGTGTATGGTGCAGGCATCGCAGAATAAATATACATGAATAAATTACACGATTTTACAGTATTTAAAACTTTAAACGCGTTTATCCCGAAACACCTTTTTTTAGCTAGCCGGACATCTTATCCGATCGATCTGAAATTTTGTCAGTAAATTGGAATTACTTATGGCCATCGATCCTCGTAAGATTTTTTCGATATTTTGCTCTTTTTTTTTAAACAATTTTTTAAAACGTTTTTTTTCATTTTAAAAACGCATTTTTTTCAAACAATCACCATTTCGCCAAAAATCAAAATATCGAAAAAATCCTACGAGGATCGATAGCCATAGGTATTTCGGATTTACTGACAAAATTTCAGAACGATCGGTTAAGATTTGCTTGAGTTATGTGTCCGGCCGCGGAAAAATAGGGTCTACGGAGAAATGATACACGACCGCCATTTTGTTTTTGATACAAAAAAATCGAAAACCAATTCCAGTAAATGTATCACACTATAATACCTCATTCACAAATTTTCGATTGGCCATTCCATTACTAAGATGTCCCCCCTTAAGAATCACTTGTCCGAATTGTCCCAACACGTCAAGGTTTAAGATATATTTGGATAAATGTGTGTAGAGCGGGGTTTGTTTACAATTGTAGGTCCCAACAAAAATGGAAGTGCAAATGTAAGCTGCATTGAACAAAGTTACAAGAAAACATTTCAGCAATTTCCAATTGATAGTCCATTGTCAACATTTTCAGTTTTTCTGATATCTTCACGGTTTTAAAAGTTAGGGGACCAACAACTATAATAATTTACGATTTTAAAACTATATTGACCTCCAAAATGTAAAATTAACAAAAATCAAACCTAAATAACTTGTTAACCCTTTTAACCTCAACGTTGCCTGTGATCAATTTTTAATGATTAACGGCTGGCTAAGCGGTAACGATAAGCAGTTTCCTTTGTTTTTATCTGCTTATTCTTAATGATAACGGTGCATTAATGTGTCCACCTAAAAACGTGTGAGTAATTTTCCAAGTTGTAATGTTGCTTATGGGCAACCATGGGCCATTGTTTAAATAAAGTGCTTAAATTGCTTCTGTCGAAGCAGCAAAATTTTATACTTAGGGTTTTCACCTCAACTTGATTATCAAGTAATCTGTTAGGGTGTTTACCAGCTCTCGTAAAAGCGTAAATCAAAAAGCGTAAATTCCAAAAATTTACGACTCAACAACAAAACACATACATAGGAAAAAAAATTACCAACTTTTTCGTAAAAGTGTAAAAACTTGAAGTGTTCAAAGTATCGGCTAAAAATACTTGCTATCGTGCTTATCTGATATATAAATTTAGATACAGTTGCTTCTATCGGTTTTGAGTACCAAAAATATAGCCGAGATCTGAAAATATTTTTTATTACGAACGATAATAAAAAAAAAATTATTTTAAATTGCGTAAATTTTTTATTGGCTGGGAGCACACAACTCTCATACTGCTTAGAAAATAACACTAGAGTCAAACAAGGGTGTCTTTTAAGCCCTCTTTTGTTGGCCTTATTTATCGATGATCCTCGATTCTGGGTGGAGTCTCGGTAGCGGGCGTCAGAATAAAAGTGCTAATGTACGCAGATGACCTAGTCTTGTTAGCTGATTCTCCACGGATGCTGCAAAATATGCTGGATGACCTTTACTCCTACTGCTCCCAATGGGGACTAACTGTCAACACTAATAAAACGAAAATCCTCCCAATAAGAGACAATAGAGGCCGGATCTGCAAAGAAAAAAATCTGGTACCTGAACACATGTGAAATCGAACGAGTCAAAGCGTTTACGTACTTGGGAGTTACCGTCACGTCCAACATGTCCTTTACAACTCATCTTCAATTGAAACTTCGAGAAGCTATCAAGGCCCTGAACTGTACATGGAATACGCTACTAGGAAAACCAAACGTACTACCAAGTGTGAAATATAGAATGTTTATATGCTGCACAGGTTTGGGGTTTTCTTGAATATGACGAAGTGGAGAAGCTTTTTCGATTTTTCATAAAGAAAATATTTAGGTGACCACGCAATACTCCGAACTATGCCCTATTTGTGGAAACTGGACTTTTGACCCTCTATACCCATTTTTCTTACATAAGGAAAATTTTTCAAATGCTTGAACCCCGCTTAGCTTCCGTTGTTGCCAAATCCCTGCTGTTGAGTCGAAGCCAGTGGTTCGAAACATGGAGAACGCTTGCAGAAGAATTTAATGCTAATTTGGAGTTGACTAATCCAAATACGTGGGAGAGAGATCTCATCAAATAATATTGCAAGGAACCGTTCAAAAATCTCACTCTGATTGTAAGCAGCAAGCTAGGCAACTAAGCTACTCATTGGGGGAAAACCACTATTTTCACGACAACAACTGCCTTAGCCTAATATCATTTGTAATAAGAGCTAGATGTGAAGTGCTGAACCTACGTTCCCGCCCATATATCAACGATACGGAAGCCATGTGCACCCTCTGCAATTTAAACGCTAAAGAAGACACGTTTCACTTCATTGCAGTTTGCCCAATTTTACAGGAAATTAAAAAGGTATATTGGAAGCAAGGAGAAATAGGTGAACAACGAGCCATTGAAATTCTAAACGGAGAAAATTGGAATATTCTTTTTAAATTTCTTGTAGAAGCATCCACATATAGAAATTGTTTTATTTTTTATTGGGAGGGGGAAAAAAATTGCTGACATCACCAGCCCAGTCCCAGGTCATGAGATTAACTGGTTGAATATAATTTTCAGTGTTGATAAACACTTCGTTATCTTCTAGAAAAAATAAAATAGAAATAGAAAAGATACTGTTGAGTTATAAAGGGTGATTTTTTAGCTATTATCTTTTTGGCAACACTGGTTTAAACAGCTCACGCACGTTTCGTGTTTTGTTTCACTGTCATAATCTTCAGTTTGGTCTATAATTTAACCATGAACCATAATACAAACGAACAACGCTTGCAAATTTTTGAATTTTATTATTAAAATGCGTGCTCTGTTAAGAAAGTTCATCGCGCGCTTCTTCCATTTTATGGTCAGTTTAATCGACCCGCTGAAGCGGCTATTCGGCCTATTGTGACTAAATTTCGCACCAAATTTACATTGTTGGACATTAAACCACCAACACGTTTACGTAGAGTGCGAACTGAAGAAAATATCGCAGCTGTATCGGCCAGTGTTAACGATGACCATCAATTATCAATTCGTCGCCGTTCGCAGCAATTGGGCCTCTGTTACTCGACAAAGTGGAAAATTTTGCGGAAGGATTTAGGTGTAAAGCCTTTCAAAATACAGCTGGTGTAAGAATTGAAGCCGAACGACCTACCGCAAAGTAGAATTTTTGGTGAATGGGCTCTTGGAAAGTTGGCCGAAGATCCAAATTTTTACCGAACAATTGTGTTCAGCGACGAAGCTCATTTTTGGCTCAATGGGTACGTAAATAAGCAGAATTGTCGATTTTTGAGTGAATATCAGCCAGAAGCATTGCAAGAACTACCAATGCATCCAGAAAAAGTCACAGTTTGGTGTGGTTTATGGGCTGGTGGCATCATTGGACCGTACTTCTTCAAAGATGATACGATATCCAACTTTTTTTGCCCAAAATGCAAGAGCTTGACTTGCATGACATGTGGTTTCAACAAGACGGTGCCACATGCCACACAGCACGCGCAACAATGGACTTATTGAGAGGCGAGTTCGGTGAACATTTTATTTCACGTTCTGGAGCGGTCAATTGGCCGCCTAGTAGATCGTGCGATTTAACGCCTTTAGACTATTTTTTGTGGGGCAATGTTAAAGCTCATGTCTATTCAGACAAGCCCCAGACTACATTGAAGCATTTATTCGTGTGATTCCGGCCGAAATGTTGGAAAGAGTATGCCAAAATTGGACTAAGCGGATGGACCATTTGAGGCGCAGTCACGGTCAACATTTGCATGAAATAATCTTTAAACATTAAATTATATGGACCGTACTATCGATTCAAATAAAGATTTCATGCATTTTTCTGAATTTCATGTGTTTTTTTTTTTTAAACTTTCCTATAGCTCTTAAAAAATCACCCTTTATAGCACATTTAGTGTTTCTTTCTATCTTGGTAGCTGTGGTGTAGACGAACAGAAGCAAAATCAATATGAAAATCGAAAACAATGAAACAGCGACTGCTGCTGCTGTTCGCTTTTTCTCAATAACACTATGCAACACTAAAAAATTGATACGGTCGGGACCACAAAATTCTGAAAGGGTATGATGGTAGTACAAAAACCTTCGCTGGGTTGGGTCTGGTTAGCTGCCGATTTTTTTTATAGCACTTTGAAGTTTAAAGCATATGATTGGGACTTGTAACTCCATATCTCGAACACTATTTGGAATTTCGCTTTGACGTTTAAAATGAACTTGTTGCTCTTGACTTGGTTTACAAAACATTTCTAAGCAATAAGTCAAAATAGTCACATCTTTAAACTCGAAATTGCAAAATTGTCGTACACACAAAGAAATCTGTGGGTAGATTTAACCGATATTGTGGGTTGGAAATGCGCCAACCCACAATGTTGGTAAAATTAACCAAATTGTAGAGTAACTTTCACGTAAACCTTTACGTAAGAGGAACTATTGCTATGGTAAATCTAACCGAAAACCTCGTTTAAAAATGCGCCAACCGACATAAATAAGTAATATTTACCGATGTTTACAGTAAGTACTTTTCTTACTGAGTTCACAGTAATTTTACCATACAATTGGTAATTTGGCAGCTGTTACACAACTGTACAACAGTAGGGTGGGATACTGTTTTAGCTGTCACAAGTTGGCAATCTACTTGAGCTCATCGCAGAGCAGAAGAGGCAACCCCACTACTCCCCCACCCACCAAATTTGGTTCTGAAACAATTATTGGAATTAAACAAATATTTATTAAACTTGAAAAATTTTTACTTACTCTGGGGGGGATTCGAACTCGGGCCATTGGTCTCAACACGATTGGAAGCACGTCTTTACCAGTTACGCTACGCGCCCGTTAAAAGCAACGCCTCTAACATATTACTTGTATTAAATCTGCCTAAACATATGCACCAAAAATTTCTTGAATATCGCATAAATGAGACCACTAGTAATTCTCAAGTTCAAATTCCGTTGAAGTGCTCTATAAAAGACCAACTGAAATTTGCTAAGTCAACAAATTTCGCGGTTAGATTTGCCGTCGGAACAGTTAATCGTGCATCAAACACATTCAAAAAGTTATACTATATGTGCGGTTAGATTAACTTGTGGGTACAGTTAATTGCTGCAAAAGCAAAGTATGAGATGAAAAAATCACGTCAGAGTTACTAATTCTATGGTAAAGTTACTGTAGTAGCAGTAACTTAATAAAACAAAGAAAAATTTGACAAAATATTTGTAGTTAACTTTACTAGAGTACAGTTGTTAAATGCAACAACAAAACTCGTGCTAAAATAAATACGTAAAGCTTACAAATTTCTTCAGTAGATTTTACTGTTAGCACAGTTACAAAACAACACCAAAACCACTTGCATAACAAATTTGGAAAAAAGTTACTGTCAGCGTAGTTAATTTTACCCACCAGATTTTTTTGTGTGTATAATCATCATGTTTCCCCACTTTTTTTTTTTTCATCTTTTTCTTGAAAACCATAACGAATTTTACTAAGCAATGAAGGACGAAAAGGTAGCTTATCATAAAATAAACAATCGGTTGGAACATACCAACTTCATTCGATTGATTCTTCATATAGTTCAGGTTCCTAAGGTATGTATAATTTCAACCAAAACTCGAAAAATTACCGTTTTTGGGAGCAATTGGCTGACACAATCAAAAATTTCGATTGTTTTGTATTAAATCAATAAAATTGTAAAAAATATAACTAAAGAAATTTAATTTATTTACTTTTTAACCGATAATTTTCGTTTTTATCGAATTTTAATGACAGTTTTTCATGCTTTTGGGCTTTTAACTATATGAAAGAGTACTTGAATGAGGTTTGTTCGTACTAACGGTTTGTTTATTTTGGTCTAAGCAAGAACTTTTACCTATAGTACTTGTCCTAATTTGTAACGGGTTTCATGAAAAAATTGAAAAACTGGAAAACAGTTCTGAAAACTTGGTTTTTTGGACATCTTTTGTAATTTTAAGTACGAAGATTTGATTTTTTTATTTGCTACAAAGAAATGTTTTGTAGGCCAAGCCAAGGGCAACAATTTTGCTAAAGACATAAAAGCAAAAAATTCAAAATAGTTTACGAGATATAGTATCGTTAATCCTACTATGAAGCTGAAAAGTTCAAAGGTCAATAAAAAGAAAACGGCAGCTAATCAGACCAAACCCAGGCAGAGTTTTTATACTATCATCACACCCTTTCAGAATTCAGTCATACATTTTTGAATTTATTTCTTTAGATTTATTATACACTTGAAAATTGTATTATAACATTTTGAAGTTATGAAATTTTTCGTTGTAGCGTTTTTTTTACTACGCGAACTAGTGCCCACAGTTTTGAGCTGGCTCGAGCTTGAAACTTTGGACAGAGTCTTGTGTTTGAGTGCAGCGCTGCTGAAAGTTGGAAAACATGTCTTCACAGACTGCCCTCTAACGCGGGCATGAATATTGAATGTTTTAGCTGATCTGCGAAGTTTGGTCGAAGTCACCAACAGAATGAACAAGCTTTATCAAGTTAAAAGATTAGATGAGATTTGCCTTTTCTCGTATTATATAAAAATTTGGGTTTATTGATGAAAGATCGGTTAGTTAAAGGAGCGCGAAGGACTGTGAAGCTATTTTTCGACAGCAAAAATTTGGCATTTTATTTATAAATTGGAAAAAAAATTAACATTTCATAACCTCAGCTAGTGACCACATAAAGTATATATATTCTTGACTCAGCATGACGACTACCGATTGACGAGCTGAGTCCCGCTTCCGCCCTTCGTCCGTCCGTCTGTCTGTTTCTACGCGAACTAGTCTCAGTTTTGGGACTATCGAGCTGAAACTTTGCACAGAGTCATCTTTACGGCTCGGATGACAATATCTGTAGCGCCATACAAATGTTCGTTCGGAAAATGGATTTTAGTTAGAAAAAACTGTTTTTTCTTAATATTACTACCGCCCTCAAACATGGTCATGGGCATATGTTGAATGTTTTTTGCTGATCTGCGAAGTTTGGTCGAAGTCACTAACCGTTGAGACAAGTTACTATTTTCGTTTTATACAAAATTTGGTATACTAGACTGAATTAGCTTCCTTAAAAGAGCTTCGTAGGACTATGAACAATTTTTTCCGACACTTAGCACAAAATTTTGCCTTATCTCTAAACTTGAAAAAAAATGATTCTCTAACGATTCAGCTAGTTACAAATTTTGCTGCGCCCGAACAATTGAACACAAATTACGCGTATTGACCTTTCTAGTGGCTACAAAATTGTGCATGCTCCATTGCGTTGTATGCGTCAGATGCATTCATATTTCACTAAAACACAAGGGATTTACGCACCGCGCAATTTCTTGCATGAACGTGCAAGGTTCTGGTATGTGTTTTGTACATATATTAATGCATATATACATACATACAAACACATAAGCTGGCAAGTCACAGTATGTGTACTCTCGTATTTTATGTACATATGTAGATCTGCGCGGTGTTTAATAAATGTAAGAAAACTTACCGATGGGCAAGACATCCAAGGGGTTACGAGAACTATCCATCTTCCAAGAAATTGGGGGAGAACTAATTGAGCCACAACGAGCTGGCTGCGGGCTGGCTAACAAGCAGTTTATATCTGTATATAAATACATATAAATATAAATGAGAACAAATAAATGAATGAAACTTATAGTTTACTTAAGTATATATGTATGTAACTTACCTTCATCGTCTGGCGTCTCCATTTTGAATGACGCGACATCAAACTTGTCCGCGAATGTGTGCAAATTAGGACTGCCCACTTGGCGACATGGTTGCTTTGCAGATAATTGCATATCGATAATAATTAATTTAAATAACAATAGCGCCGAAATATGTTAGGAAATTGTAATTGCCTGCCGTTGTCCCGGCTAAAGAACTGACGAAATGAAAAAAATGTAATTTAAGACTTAATTATAACCACGAAACCTAGTTTTTAAAAAATTTAATTTATTTATTATAATTAGAGCTTTGCATTTTTTAATTTTTTTTTTAAAGAATTATAGATGACCACCACGATATTTTTGAATGATAGTTCTTCATATTTCGCGGTCCATCGAGAACAGATTTTTCGAGCAGACCCTGTATACTATACAATTACCATAATAATAATTATTAATAATTAATAATTTTAACACTAGTTTACAGCATTTCCGTTCCCGACCATTTGACAGTCATTTCATATGTAAATCCCTTCGCTGAGTCCAAAAATGCAGTACAAATATTTTTTAATGGGGCAGTTTTCGAGAAATCGCGGAAAAGCTAGATTTTTGTTTCTGAATAAAATACGTTCAGAAAAATGTGTATATCTTCAGTATCGATTCATTCATTATGAAATGGTAATACTTTCTTGGAAGGTAATTGAACGCCCTATTATTCATTTATACACCACTTCTTAATCCGGTGCTTGACTTCTTCGTTATAAAGGCTTTTAATGTTGCCACATTGCATTAAATTTATGAATTTAAAAAAAAGCTAGATTTTAAGTGCAATTTTTACCGCGAAAAAATTGTGTAAAAAAGGCATAGTTAACATTCAAACTATTCTATTTAGAGCTACTATGACCTACCAAATTTATTTTTTTCCTGGTTAAGTTTTTTTTGTAATTGACTTCGGTTGAAAAATGAGTGCAAGAATCAAAAATATATCAATTTGAATTTTATGAAATAATACGTGTAGTGTCCGAAATTTCTGTGTCGTATCCTAATGTTATTTTGACTGGTGATCTAAAAAGCAACATGCTTATCGAAAAACTTATTCTGTCCGAAATGGAATCATTAGGCTTATCACTAGTAAACAGTTCTGAGCCCACTCATTTTACTAGCCACTGCAGCACACTGTTAGTGATCCAAGAAAAGTCATTCTTTATGACCAAGTGTCTGCCCCAGCTTTTTCAAGACACGATATGATCTTCCTGACGTATGAATTTCCAGTAGAATACGCTAACCAGACAATTAACTATAGGGACTTTAAATCTATTAACTATGATACCTTACAGACTGAATTTGATAACTGTGACTGGACTTCTATTTATGACTTGTCGACTGCGCAAAGTCAACTTATGGTTCTCAACTCTAATATCTCATACCTATTTGATATATGTGTACCATTAAAATCAAAAATAAAGAAACCGAAACAGCAGTCGTGGTTTAGTGCACAAATTAAAACACAAATTCGGATGCGGGATACTGCTTTTAATCGATGGAAACGATATAGAACTGATGATTTGCATAAAATATTTAAACAGATCAGAGCGAAAACAACCAGCATGATTGCAACTGCTAAAAGAGATTTCTTTAGTTCTAGATTCGGCAATGCAACAACTCCTGGCCAAATATGGAAAGAGTTAAAGATTCTTGGTGTAGGGAAACCGGTTTCATTACCTAAATCTGAAATTGATGTGGTCGACTTAAATAGGAGATTTGTTAGAGCTGATGTACCTGAACCAGTGCAAAACTTGTACCTGAACTCTGTACCCCTCTGTGATAATAGTTTAGGTTTTGTCTGTGTTAGTCCATGTGATGTGCTTGAATGTATACTACAAGTTAAGTCTAATGCTGAAGGTCTAGATGGAGTGAACCCAAGGTTCTTCAAAATACTTTTACCAAAGCTGCTAAATCACGTTACACACATTATGAACACAGTGTTTACAACCTCAGAATTTAATGCCTGCTGGAAAGTTGGAAAAATTCTACCAATACCGAAATCTAAAGACGAGTTTAGACCAATTTCAATTCTGCCATTCCTTTCCAAAGTGTTTGAGAAATTAATGGTATCTCAGATGCAAAGATTTCTAAACGAAAACTCAATGCTCAGCGACAAACAATCGGGCTTTAAGAAAGGTAAAAGTTGCACAACAGCAATTTTGAAAATAGTGGAAGACATTCGTAGTCAGGTAGATGATAGTAATGTTACTTGCCTAACATTATTAGACTACAGCAAAGCGTTTGATACTGTAAACCATAGAGTATTAAGTACTAAATTAAGTAAAATATATAGTTTTTCGTCAGATACATACCTCAGTAATAGATCACAGGCAGTAGTTACCGAAACACGCTCTTTCACGAGGTGTTCCCCAAGGTTCGGTCCTCGGACCGTTGTTATTTACCTTATATATTAATGACCTTCCTCAATGTTTGTCCGAATGTAATGTCCACCTATATGCTGATGATGTACAACTTTATGTTAGTCGTCCCTTACAAGAAATTAATGAGTGTATTAGAATTACTAACGACGAAATTTTAAAAATTAAGCAACTGGGCGAAATTTAATGGCCTGGGACTAAACCCAATTAAGTCAACCTGTCTGCTTATCTACAAAAAGCCATTGAACGTTAGTGAGCTACCAAGGGTTGTTGTCAACAACACTGCAATTGCATATGCTGAAAAAGCCAAAAACCTTGGTATCCATTTCAACCATATTGCACAAGCAACTGGAAAAATATACGGAATTATACGACAGCTGTCTATCACGCAAAAACTCATCCCTCTTAATCTTAGGCTTCTAGTTGCAAAATCATGCCTAATTCCAACCCTTTTTTATGGAATAGAAATTTTTGGTTCCTCTGAAACTGGCAGCATGCAGAAACTAAAAACTACAGGTTTTTTGCCCATCAGTGGCAAGCAACAACTTTCGACAGAGATGTCAGATCGCTATAATGACCATACCGCGTTTGAAGCGTCAGTCCGAAGAAGAGTTTTTCACGATGAACAATATACACGCCACGCGTTGCTGAATTATAGTTTAACTTTACATTCAACAGAACAATCAAAAGTGGAAAACTCAATGTGCATATTTTTTTAAAAAAAGCCACAAACAAATGTGAATGGGACCGTAAGAAGCCAATATATTGCCGTGTCTACGCCACGAAAATCCTCAGGAAGATTCAAGAGGTCGCCTCTTCATGACGAAAAAGTTCACAGTTTCGTGCATTAATGAAATCGGCCATTGGGCTTTTTCTTCCCAAATGAAAATGGCCATGCTGGGGGGGTTACCATCAACCAGGAGCGTTAACGCGACATGATATTAATTTGTGATGCAAATTATTTTCTCGAAAGCGTATAGCTGTTCTGGTTTCAACAAGACGGCGCTCACCGCACACAAGTCGCCCAACAAATCCGATTTTTTGAAGAAATTGTTTCGGGCCGTTTGATGTACGTAACGTGGCTGATTTGGCCTGGCCACGCGCGTTCGCCCGATTTGCGCCGCCTGTCTTCGTTTCTCTTGTGGGGATATTTGGTCAAGGTTTGGGTAACGGCGTAGACGACCTCAAGGACAACATCTGAAGATCTTAGGCCGCTCTTCCGGCCGTATTGCTAATCTATGGACTATCTCTGCAAACGGGCACTCCATCATGCCAGAGGCGGCCTGGATCTACTTGGAACAAATTAGACTGAGAACATTATTACTGCTGCATAAGATTTTGACAACTAGAGAGCCTAAGTATTTATATGATAATGTGCAACTTGTGTCATCGAGAAGAACCAACAACATAGTTTGTAAGCGGGTAAAACTCGCTAGTTGTGAAAAACAATTTTTTATTCAGGCAGTTCGCTATTGGAATGACCTACCACATTACATTAAGAGCATAAGGAGCGCAACGCATTTCAAACTTAAATTATCCGACTATCTAAAGGCACATTCTAACTCTAGTTCAACTTAATTTAATCTAACTCTAGTTCAACCTAATCTAATTTAATTTTTCTCTATCCAAATTAAAAATTAAAAATATCAAACATAATAATCATTGTTAGTCTTAATTATTGCTATTATTTTTACTATTAATATTACTATTATTATTATTTATTTTTTTTTTTTGTAAACACCTTTTGTGACCGATGACTTCATTTATAAGCACTATGCCTTGTGTCATTGGGATATTAAATAAGATAAATAAAAATAAAATAAATAAAAAATGAATCGATATTGAAGATATACACATTTTTTTAAAAGTACTTTTATTCAGTAACAAAAATCTAGCTTTTCCGCGATTTCTCGAAATCGGCCCCACTTAAAAAATCGTGATATGGGTTTTTGGACTCAGTGCGGTGACTTACATAAGAAATGGTCATCAAATGTTCGGGATCGCAAAATTTTTATTATTTTGTAAACTGGTGTAATTAATAAATAGTTGAGAATTGTTTCAAAAACTTATTTTTTGAAAGATCCGATATATAGGAACATTAATAGTTTGGAAACGCTTCTTTTAATTTTTTGGGCTTAGCTTTCTTTGAGAGACAGCTTTATTGGACGTGTGAACATTGACTAGATGCGATTCCTTAAAATAATTGCAAAATAATAAGCTCGTGACACAAATATCGCTCATCCTTATCATTTGTAACTGATATCGATATATCGTATCACTGTTTCATCTCAGCCCATCTCTAACATTTTATTTCTTTAATTTATTTCATTTATTTAAACTTAACTGCGTGTCCTTGGACAACGGTAGACATGTGGCCCGAAGACGAGCTTCTGTTTCGTAACTTCGAACAGCTGAAGAGCTTTAAATTTGATGATGAAAAAGTGTCCACCACCACGTCCAGGGAGCAGGTGAATCATCTACCCATCATCCCAGCAAGTGCAAGTCAAGATAAACAAATGCCTCTTTGATTTCAGCAAAAAACGGAGAGCTCAGTGGAGAAATGCTTCGATCGCTTTGACCAGATGCAGTTTCTCAATCCACGTCTCACCCAGCTGAATCGCATCGAGCATCAGCAGTATTTGGATCTGATGCTACGTCGTTTGCCCTCGAATTACGAGTGCCTGGACAGCAGTAGACCCTGGTGTGTGTATTGGATCTTGCAGGCCGCTCAACTGCTGAGCTTTAACTTTGATGAGCAGACACTCGACCAGGTGGTCCAATTTCTCATCAAGTGGGTCACCGAGCAGCAGTTTTGCTTAAGCAAAAACTTAAATAAACCTTCTACCTACCACTTGCAGATGCCGTGCACCCACTGGCGGTTTTGGTGGCGGACCAGGCCAATTTGCCCATTTGGCCCCCACCTATGCAGCGGTGAACAGCCTTTGCATTATTGGCACCGAAAGTGCTTACAGGGCAATTGATCGGGACACACTGGCACAGTTCTTGTTCAGTGTCCGTGAATCGGATGGCTCGTTCCGCCTGCATGTGGACGGGGAAACTGATGTAAGGGGAGCTTACTGTGCCATCTCCTGTGCCAAGCTGGTCAATTTACCGAAGCTGGTTATGAGAGAACTGTTTGCAGGCACTGGCAATTGGATTGCCCGGTGTCAGACCTTTGAGGGGGGCTTTGGTGGCGCCCCCGACTTGGAGGCGCATGGTGGCTACACATTTTGTGGTATTGCTGGACTGGCGCTGCTTAACGAGGCGGACAAATGCAACAAGCAGGCCCTGCTCAAGTGGACTTTGCGACGCCAAATGAGCTACGAGGGCGGCTTTCAGGGACGCACCAACAAATTAGTCGATGGCTGCTATTCCTTTTGGGTGGGCGCCACCATACCCATTACACAGGCCACCATACCGGGCATGCAGCACACACTGTTCGATGTGGAGGCATTGCAGGAATACATTTTACTGTGTTGTCAGAAGGCGAACGGTGGTCTAATCGATAAGCCCGGCAAGTGGGTTAACTCTGCTGAAGATTCTTTGCATTTGCTCAAACTTTTTCTGTATTCCAGGCCTCAAGATCTCTACCACACTTGCTATACGTTGAGCGGAGTGTCCATAGCCCAGCACTCGGAGTCGGCCATGTGCCCGCAAGTTCTGGGCGATTTGATCAACGAACTTTTACCCACCCATCCTTTATTCAATATACCACCAAAGGCCGTGGCAGCTGCCTTGAGTCACTTTTCCAATTTGGAGGCAGACGCGGAGGCTAATGATAGTACCTGGAAGCCAGAAGAAGACGAAGAGGACAGATAAGCTGATGTACAATCCAAACTTAAGTTTCCTTTAATAAAGTACGATTTTTTTCAAATAAGCCGCCAATCGATCGATAGTCGATAGGCAGCTCCGCACAGTGGGCGAAATGGTCGATCTAGCTCCATTTAATTCCATTTTC